>JAHWFP010074192.1:0-25308 GCA_023313725.1 Lithobius niger | reverse complement strand
GGGTTCACATTTTCGGTGGACACTGCAGCCTGGCAGCATCTATTGCTCAGGTGAGTTTGGAATTTTCGGTACGAGTAATGGATCATAATTAACAGATAACACTACACCTTCTGATTTTGAGCATTCTGAGATGGTTCAGAACGGTATTACAATAGTAGATTACTTGGTAGTCCATCGGGAATTATTATCGTTAATAACTGTGCTTTCAGCAGACCTTTCACTTCACTGTATTTCTTTGCAGTCAGTGGCTTTTTAAATCTCTTCTTAAATTCGGTGACTTTTCCTTAACTTTTTCTTTCAAATTATGCTGTTTTTATTTTCCTTTAATCTCATACAGACCAACCAGATTTTTTCCAGATTTTCACACGAACTCGGCCAGTTTTTCTTGAGAAAATAGAAGTGGAAGGTGCTACTTCTAGCTTTGCAACACTACTTCAAACCTACGTAAGCTAAATGGTTCAACCACATCCATTTTCCTGTTGCTACATTCTTTCTAACTTATGTACATGTTGCAAAAGCTATTTCGTGTGGGACACGCGAAAATAGTGAGAGAGTATGCCCCTTTAACTGAACGTTTAACCCCTAAAATGAACGCTTGTCATAAAGTAACAAATCTCTCTCCACCTGTTTAACAAATACGATGGGCTACCCACCCCTTTTCAAAATTAGTTAGCCTAGACCAGCTGCTCGCCGCATAATGCGAATGTTATCGATATGCAATAACGAACAATAATGGCGCCTTAACACCAATTCCACCCTATTGTAGACCGCGTATACTGCAAACCATTTTAAATTTTCCAATGAATGCATTTTAAACGTTAGTCATTCAATTTGGCAACCACTACACAAGCAGGAAAAATCAATTCCTACATTTCCTAACGTAACACTCAAACGGTTAAAATTGAAAAACAATAAGATGCAGAAATATGTTTGTCTGCTCGCTTCACCGGCTGTTGAGTGAGCAGAGAAGAGATCATCCCCTGGCGTATTGATTTCTAGATTACAAGTCGGCAGGCCATAGCAGGGAAGAGGACAGTCAGACCTGGTCGCATTACGAGCCTGCGGCACACAAGACACCACAGAAACCTTATGATAGCAAGCAATCAATGCAGGGCTCACGCAACGTAGCCCAAGATAACTTTGAAATTGCCAAGATATTGCGAGAATTAAACAGCATAAAAAAAGGCAAGAAATCCGAGAGTTGAGTGAGACAATCGAAATCTAGCCTTTATCAGCATTTTGGTCGTTTTCTTCCATGTGCTTGAGTATCGCACTACTGCCGGTAATAGCTCACTTTTCTGTCAACTGGAGTAAAATTTTCCCTTTTCTTCACAGCTGAAAGCTGTGTTCAGACAGACTGTCTCATAGTTAGTCAAATAATAAAGGTTGGATTTAGTTTTGCTAACAGAAATGCTGGGTACCGAGGGAAATTCGTAAGCTGCATTATTTTCTTCAGCTCCAATTTACCGAATGGATATGTAATCTATTACTTTCCTTAGTACAGAAAGAAATTTTAATTTATTTCGAAGATAATTTTAGATCTTGAAACTCTTGATTCACATTTTAAGATTTTAAGATTTATTCTTTCCGATTTTAACTTTTATTCTTTCAGCATAGACAAAAACATATTTAAAAAATATTTTAAAAATATTTTAATTTTTACCTATACGCAAGCTTTTTAAATTTTATCTTGTATTAGTTTTTACTTTCCCCCTTCGCATTCCCTATTTTTCAAGTTTTTTTTTTTTTTTTAGTTTTTATTTACATACATCTTAAATGCAGACCCTATTATGACTGGTAGTCAGTGATTCCCGGGATCCTTGCCAGACCTGTTGCTCCGGCAACAAAATGAGTATTATTAGATATTATTAACGATAAACATATCCCGATAATTTAATAAACATTGCTCTGACACTTGTAAACAATAAGTAACGAGTAAGATCTGCTAACTACAGCACTTGACATAATTTAACAAAGAAACTGAACAAATACAATACTGTTGTTTGCTATTTATTACATCAAAACGGGAGTGGAAAAGTCTAATATGGTCGGTCCGTCACTTGCTTGTTGATTGACACCACCATCTTGATGGTGTCCTTCACTGTTTCCATTTTCCGCGAGACATTGCGTGTCAATTGGGTGATATGTCTGTCCTCCTGTCCTAATTTTTTTTTTTTTTTTTTTTGCAGGAGGCACATATGTATAAGATCTAAATGTGTGGTTTGTTTAACATCTCTGTAATGTGTGTGTGTGGCGCAGTGGCAACCGGGACCACTGCACTGTGACTGAGATCGGCGCTAATGACCTAGCTGTCGACACGCCACTAAACCTTACCCTCCGCCCTTACCCTAATAATATCCCAACTTTCTCAACAGTGATACTTTAAAGGTAAAGAAACACAATTAGTTCTAAATTGCAGGTATCTGTTTTAAAATTATTATTTGACCCCGGATGGCACCTCAAGTTTCCATTAAAAAAAAACAGCTTTCATACAAAAATTCAGAAACAATACCTCTTACTAACTGGTGACTGGGTTGAAATGACCCTATAAGTCTTTTAATAGCAAATAATAGCCATTTATTTTATTTATTTCTCACATTGCGTAAAATGCTCCAGGTTAGAAGTTAAGAATTTTTTTTTAATAGTTTAAATGCGTTTAAAAAGTACACGGATTTTAATGTGCCTAGTACAATATAATAATTCTCTTTAATTTTTGACGTAGTGGCACAGAAGCCCTACAACAATTTTAAAATCAAAGACAGCGAGCGTGAATGAATGTAAGGTTAATGTAAAAGAAACAGCAAATACTTTATTTTACGCCACAGTCTATAAGCAATGGTATGTATGTACAGCAGGCATGTTACCAGCTTCACATTCTTTTTACAGTTCAAATTTCTTTTCGTAACAGTCTATATACTTGCTTTTAGTTGGCCGTTGCTTGAGGCACCTACCGAAAAGCAAGCCAACTTTCGATTTTTTTCTTGCGCAAAGCAGCAGCCTGGATAAAAGATGTCAAAAGTGTTTAAAGATTCCTTTGTAATACAACTCTAAGACAGATGAATTCAGCCTAGTTAAACGGTAGGCTGGCTGCCTCTGTAAAATAGCCTCCACTGTCGGAAATAAACTGTTCAATAGTCAAAGATAATGTGAGGTCTGGTTGCAGCTGTCTACGGCAGCAAGTTTGGGAACCAACTTTACTTCTTGCGTTGGGAAAGTAATGAGGTTTATTGACAACAGCCGTCCACCACTCGTCTAGTTTGAAATTTGAAAGACAGAAAAACTTCACTTCCAGTGAACACGAAGTAAAGTTTTCTGACGAGTTGGCGTCAAAAATTGCACACTAATAGTACGTTGGCGTCGAAAATGATGTTATGATCACTGAATTAAAATAATGTGGGAGCAGTGATTGCGTAACACCACAGTTACTGTATGGAAGCAGCATGTCATTCATGGATTTTTTGGTCCCAGGGCAGACTCGCAAGACCGACAATACAAGTCTGAGGCCAAAACAAATTATCTACTGAAATCAAGTATTTTGTGTGGCCAAGGTGTTACTGCTTCGATTAATATGATGAAATCATTGTACTTGAATTTCCAGCTCATTCAACTATAAATTACGAGGATACTGTCTCCTACCTGCATCTTTTTTAGCAAAAATATACTCTTTTTAACAAAAATACAGGACCGACATTTTCACTCATGTTTGACGAACATTATACGATTAAGCCTACATGATACGAACACAGGTAAAATACTGATCCAAAGTTGTAAAGCAGCAAAAAAATTTTTTCTGGAGGGGTAATAAACATTTTTAAGTCCATTTCCCAGATCCCAAAAACTGATCATAACGCATCCCTGCCGATACTACCCCAACACACAAAAATCTCACTTCCCCATCCTCGATCAAAAACCGTCGAACAGTGGACGCAAACCCACAACAGCAGTTTCCTCCCTGACTGGCTTGAGATTCGGAATTTTTTTTTACTCTTATTAGCAAGAGTGGATTAACTTCAATCAGTAGGAGGAGAAGGCAATTACAATCGGGGTTCGTACTCGCCTGCTGTAAACTTAAAATCCACGACTTTTCAATGAAGAGTAAATCAACGGGTAATTGCGGCAATTAAAAAAAAAATGTATTAAATATAAAATCGTAACCAGAATTCTTCCACTAAAGGACACTGGTATGGGAAACGTGCCAAAATCGCCAAAATACGATTTCGACGCAGTAACTTATTATTTTTTAACGTTCGTGCTTCAACGTAAAATTGCACACAGATGTACTAAACGAAAAACAGAAGCGCGATTATCACTTTATAGTAATTTTCTGGTATGTTCCATGACTTACTCATTTTTCAAGCACTTTTCCATTTTTATTTTCCACGAATTTTTATTTGCAAGGTGGTCAAAGTTCCGTACGAATTCCTGGACAATGCCAACGTTTGTTGCCTGCGATTGACTTCAACAGCAAAAAAAAAAAAAATCCTAATATTTCACTAAAAAACGACGGGAAAAAGCTGGAATAAAAACTCGTATGTATCATCATCACGCTTTCATCAACCCTGCTCGGAAGGGCATGCCCCTCCTCTAGCAAAAGCCCTATGCCCATATCGAACAAACACGGAATCACGTTCAAATCGTAGTTGAAAACAAGTCAAAGTGAATAAACTGAATTACATCCACAAAGCCTACTCGCAGACATACAATTTCACACAATTTGCAGCGACTATTGCCTTCATCGATTACGTCTCTAAAAATGTGCTTTTGAACATGGTAGCGCGCCCCTTTAGCTCAAGAGCTAATTACGACCCAACCCTGCCTTGATATTCGCAGACAACAAAATTTAATTCATAGTGGCTGCAGGAAGACGGGGAAAAGGGGAAAGGGGGGGGGCGGCAACCGTGGCATTAGAACAAAAATTTATGCATATGAAACTCAAGTAGACTGGCTTCATTTACAAATCTGAATGGTTTCCATTACAACAGGTTGGTCTGCTCGCTTCACAAACCATCCGTATATTCTTTTCCCTTGTATTTGTATTCAGGCTTGAAACACAGACTACGACACTCCTGGGAATCACCTGCAATGTTCGCGTGACTTTCTGGAGGCGTGCCAAAACCACTGGTGACCCGACTACCACTACCCAGTCAACATCACGATGCAATTTAACATATAAAACCTATTCCCTTGCACGGTTTTATTAGAAGACATCTACCGCTCTACCCTTCGTGGAAAATCATGGAAAGGTCTAAGCTTTACAATTTTTTTAGTTCGTTAAAACATTAATGGCGTTACAAACGTATGGACTGACCTAAAGGAAAAAAACAGAACAGAAATGCGAACCGTAAAACCCAATAAAACCCGTTTAAAACAGGCGCATCGCTGGAATTCAAGAGATAAAATGATAATTTTCAACTGGTCAGTAGTTTTAAATGTTGGAATACATCAAGTATCCTCTCAGAAATAAAACTAGACCTTCCATTCAACAACAGCAAATAAAGTGCTTTATCAGTGATGGAAACGGGTCAGCCTTTTCGACCCACGACCCACCCAATAAAGAAAATGTGACCCACCGTCCGAGACCCATCCCACGCAATGTTATTTCAAACAATCCAATTTTTTAAGAAGCATTTACTAAATAAAAACAACACATCGTTTCAATAACTTGCAGCAAGACATAGGCTCTACAGCTTAAACCAAATAAAACGCAATAAATCGTGTGGTTTCAATGTGAAGTTAATTTAACATAAAGCGCTAGTAATTGTTTTTTCGTGCTTTGGTGTCTATTACAAATAAACTATGGAAATTTACCCGTGGGTCGGTGGGTGAACGACCCACGACCTACTGACCCATGGGTCAATTCCATCTAGGGATGGGTCGGTTTCATTTTTTCAACTTCGGTTTCGGTTTTCATGCCCACAAAACCGCGGTTTCGGTTTCGGTATCGGTTTTTGCCACCATCCACCCAAACCAGTTATTTTAGTTTGTTTTCTTGTAACAGTCATTTTACTAGCTTTTAACTCACTCCTGCTTTCGCTTTCAGCAGCGTCGTAGACCATGGGCCTAGCTGTGGCACCATTTTCCTCTACTATTTTCGTTTTAATGACTGTCATTTATACGTGTAAAATGATAATTATTAAAAAAAAATTAGAAAAACGGATCAATTTTTGATTTTTCGAACACCGCTCGAAAAACCGACACAAATTCCGAATCGGCTTCGGCTTCGGCTTCGGTTTCGGTTTCGGTTTTCAGCAAAAACCGACAATTCGGTTTCGGTTACCGACTCAACCCTAATTCCATCTCTGGTGCTTATATACCTACGTTGAAACAAACGAGACAAATTGCTGTAAATAATATAATTTTAAAGGACCATTCCTCCCGTATGCTTTCCTGTATACATGGTTCAATTTTACATTACTTCAGACTCGTGTAAACGTAGCAAAGGTATTCATCCATTTTCCTATTTTTTTCCTTCGCAAGAAACGGTTTTGCTACAATCACTCTAGCCTATGCAACTGTTGCAAAAGCTATTTCGCGCAGCATGCCATTTCGATAATAATACCATTACCATTGTAATGAATGAACCCCGTATAACTAAAACGAACACTTCCGTACAGTTTACAAACACCTTGAAAATAATTAATAATTGATTACAAATGGTAACATTAGACTTAAGACTTTTATGCAAGTAAACTGTTGCTTAAGTTTAGGATCTACCTAGGCCAGATGGTTTTATACAGAGGTAAAGAAAAAAAAATAAGTAAAATAGTCTAGGTGAAAAAAAAAAACACTAGTGGGTATTTTTTCAAGCGGGTTGTACCCGAAAAACCCACAGGGTTGGGTTTTTTCCGGGCAACTCTGAATCAAATCGATACGAATATCGAAAAACCACACTTTACTCATTTTTTCTAACACTAAGTAAGTGAAAATAGAGAGGGTACGTCATTTTAAGGCAAAGTACCACCCAACATATTTTACATAAGCAGACTAAACCGTAAAAGGTTCTACTAGCGAATAAAAAATAAACTGCTTTCTTTACGTTACATTATTTACATTGCACAGCTGTAAACATGCTGTTTGCGCAAAATTCGATAACTCATGCCAACGAAACCGTCAAGCAGCAAAAACGATGATTGTTAATGTTTTTATGGCTCACTTCCTCCAGTGACTTTCGATGGTGTGTCTGGGTGCAGTCCTCGTTTGTCGTCACACCTTATTCAAAACAGCCCAGCCACCTTAATCATCAATGTCATTATTCAAATAAGCGCTGGTAATTAAACCGGCACACAAAAAGCCAAGCACCAGCCTGGAAGCACCCACTTTAGCAAAAATGGGAAAGACGAGAAGGGAAGGTGGAGCTAGAAAATTCAATCCACAAATTTGCAAACATCGTCCTCCCCTTCATATAATAGGGTTCAAACACGTTTTTCATTCTTAATTTTCCAGATACTCTAGGTTTTTTTCAGGTAAAAGTAATTTAGTTATGGGAGTAATAAACACTGTGTTTTAAACCTTACGCAATTGCGGCCAGCGAACACTTAGAAGGTAAAACTGTAGTAGTGGGAACTCCATCTGAAACTGTTTTGGTCAACACGTATTTGAAAAGTACACATGATCCCCAAAACATAATTTTCTGCCACTGTCTGCGACACCAATTGTCAGGGAAAAATTTTGTGCAGCTAATCTGTTTTTTCGTATGGCTACGTGCATATTTATTAGTTTTTACTGAATAACTTTTCAGTGCTTTATTCTATTGATCTGGCGCTTCAATCAACAAAAAGGTCTCGTCGAGACGATTAAAATGGTTCATTGGAATGTCCAAATCGGTCAAAAATTGGCGAAATGGCAGAAATTTGGTCAAAACGGCACGTTTTGTCTGCGACTGTGCCAGATTATCTGCGACATAGTCGCACGTCGCACCCCTTTCTGCCTTCGGGCACATGATCTTCAAAAATTTATACCCTTATTTTTAAACTCTTGCGTTTTTCCCCTCCCCCTCCTAACCTTTTCCCCGAAATGACCGCATGTTTGCTTTTCTTACTTGTTATTCCTGAAATTTTCCGAACTTGGGGTTAGTTTTAGTTTTCGACCTGAAAGTTCCCCGACTTCCACCTTCCCTGAAATTTCCAAAACTTTTGTCGCCCATTTCCCTGCGATTTCCAAACTTCCATGTTTTCAATAATGTGCCAGAATAACTCTTATTACTATTTTTTTTGTTTGCACTAGACAACTTTTAAAAGGCCATACCTTTTCACTATATTATTCAAGCACTCTGCGCGAAACAGCTTTTTTTTTTATACACAGGTTAGATTGAATGTAGCAAAACCGTTTCTCAAAAGGGGAAAAAAAATAGGAAAATGAATGCATTTGCAACATTTACACGCATGTGAAGTAATATTGCAAAACTGAGCCATACAGGAAAACCAAGCAGGAGGAATGTGCTTTTAAATTGAACAGCTCTTCATTTATACAAATGGCTCTTAGTTTTGATTTGGGAAGTGGTTGCCTTTACCGTAAATCTCGTATTAAAAACTCATGGGCTTACGCAGTTAATTTGGCAAAAATCTTGGGTGGGCGTTAAATAACGCATAATCCATTTTCTAACCCTACTTTTGGCCATTCATCACAGAAATTTAGGAGAGGGCGGATAAGGAGGTCCTTCTGTAGGTACAAGTAGGCAAGAGGACAAGGTCACTATTAAGGGCTCAGCTTTTACTTGATCAATACTAAATCTGATGGCTGCTTCTCGCCTTTACCGGAGTATGCGGCTTTCGGGTTGTCTATGTGTATTAGAAACCAGGCAACGACGCAGACGCAAATTTTCTCCTAGTGCCTCGTGACACGGCGTACGATGCTTGCAACATTTGATCGTCGATTTATGACAACAAGAGAACAATTTTTACTGCAGTACAAGACGATGGATTTTTTAGGCCGGCATGCGATGGTTTTGTCTTAGATTCGATAGCCACAAAATGGACGCCAAGTTGGATTTTGAATTCTCGCTGCGAGAAGCTATTTATTCTACCGACGTTTGATCATTGCTAGTAGCTGTACTTTGAGGGAGAAGAGCAAATTTTGGAAATAGCATGAAATGACAATCTTGTAGCAATGTTTAAAATTACTGAGCACTTTGTTCTTTATCCGTGTTATTTATAATACACACAATTTGTTATCTATTACCGTATTCATTTAGTAGCAACGGGGAAACTAATCATAAATAAATAACGGTTGACTAGCAAATAGCATACGGCGAGCGAGAATGACTTGTTGCGTAAACGCGCCCTTAACCCCAGGTTGAAGGAAGACGCCAGAGAGCACCGCACCGCAAGCAGGCATTTGTTTTTACCCACTATCTTTCACGATTTCGTCCTTAAAAAGGTTTTCAGGAGGATGGGCGTCAGTTTCATGGGAGCATTTAATACACGATTTATGGTAATTGCCAGCTGGCTTGTGGCTGATAGCAGTTTTTTTCTTATCCGTGCTACGTTATTTCTAAGGTATAACTTTGGTTGGTTCCTTATTTTCCAGTTACTGTAGGCTACTTCCATCTTTGGGTATTTTTCGGTTCATTGCCAGCAATAAAAAAAAATCAATAATTGTTAAGAGTACTCGCAAATGAGAAGGACAACGTTGTTTCTAATCTACATAAAATATTTTTCAATATATGAAACGTTTAAATTGTATGAAAGGAAATAGATATGATTACACTTAGGTTGGCAGTATGCCAATTACCAACTCCATGCTATCGATTTCTAAAATGTAAACTACTAAACGATACTAATGCTCTCACAGCTGAGTAAACTTTTAAGACTTTTAATACATTGCTTATGGCGTTCAACTTTAAACTCAAAGACGTTGGTTCTGGGTAAAAAAAAAAAAAAAAAGAGTATAGGCCTCTCAAACTAAGGACAAGCAAACGAAACCACATAGCCTAGCTATACAATAGTGCCGTAACTATCCAATCTTGACAGCTTGTCTGTTTCTACGCTCAAGTCTTGCTTCTCACACATCCAAAGAATAACAGTGAGACGGTAGTTCCAATAACACAACAGCGTAACAATTACCTAACCCCACCGCGCAAGTTTCTAAAAATGTCGTTTCAACGTTCAAGTAATAAGCAGGGCCACATAATTAATTTTTTTTTAGGCGGAAGGGGCAAAGGAACAATGGTGGCCTAGGGCTGGTTTTTTTTGCCAACTTACTTACACTTAAATAGGTGATCAATTTTACACATCTCGAAAGCAGAGAAGAAACAGAAGACAGGGTTCAGACAATTTTTTAATTCTCAATTTTCCTGGCATTTCCAGGAGTAACCAATGGCAATTTCCAAGTGTTTACCAGTTCTTTAGTTAAGGGAAACAGGCAGTAGTTAATTTTTTTATTAATATTTGTACGAAAATAACCCAACATTCCATAAAATAGCTGTTTGGAGACTAGTCCAGACAGGACTAAACGCATTTTCATCACAGAAATTGGTCTATCCTAAGATTTGGTGTCAACAAAGTTATATCTAAAATATTTAAACATATTAAAACACAAATTAATATATTTGCTATTAGCCTAGGATATTGTTTCTGAGATGCTAATTCGATGGAACCTACAGATCAGACACAAGCATTTTTTATTTTTTTATTTTCATGTCTTTTCCCCGATTTTCAAAAAAAAATCTTGTTTTCCCTGAGATTTTGGCTCCATTTTCATTTTCCCTGAGATTTCCAGGTTCTCCAGCTTTTCCAGGTTTTGTCTGAACCCTGGAAGACTTATGCCAAGTTTTTGTAGGCTTTTCCAATTTTTTTAACTATTGCACTTAAAACAAAAAGGCTGTGACGGCGCACAAGATTGGTTGAAGTTGTCTACCAGCCTCCCTTCGACAATTAAATGAACAAAAAGTGGCGTGCACGACTGTAGCAGAATTGTAGCTGTTAGCTCTTATTTTATTTTGTTAAATGAGTCAATACGAATACGGTATATCTGAGTTTAGGTTAAATCATTGTAAACCAATGAGAAAGCATCAATCGGAATCATTTTTTTCTATCATTAATTTCACTAAACATAGGCTAATATTTTTTTCAGCCAGTCAACATTTCTCGTTGAATTTTTTTTTCCATAGGCCTATTGAGTAAAAAAAAAACAACACAAAACCTGAATCATTAACTGGTTTTATCGCTCTAGGAGGCAGAAAGTCATAAATAACTAAAAAAATCCGAATGGATTTAAAAATTAATCGTCGATACACACAGACCACAAAAAAAGTGCACAGTGCGGGCCTAAATTTTTACCGAGTCACGGCATATTTTTAAGTCAAACGCTGAGGAACGATGATCACCAAAAATGTTGAACCAACAAGCGGGCGTCAATGGGGTTGATTTAATTTCAGCACACAACCTATCAAAACTAAGCGACAGGAGACCTGCAAAGACTATCTTTCAAGACAAATTTGATGATATAAAAAGGCTACTTCAGACGGATGCACCAAAAGCAGCACGATCAATAACGGAGATGGTGAAGTTCAGCCCTCGGCTGTTTTGAAAAGCGTTTTTAAAGATTTAGTTTATTTAAGCGGCAGCACGCACACACACAAAAACTGAAAATGGTGAACCAATACGAAGAAAACATTTTCATTGAAACATAAATTTTTATAAACTCTCAAAATCTGCACTAATTAATCGAAAGGAAAGAAAAGAAGCCGTAATGCTATTAACTTTTTACATAAGCTAACAGAAAAACTGGCTTTGTGAGAAGGAAACGCTGTTGTAATCCAAGAAAAAGAAAAGATAACACCCCCGTATGGGACTTGAACCCAGGACTTCCCACATACTAGGCCAATAGCTATTACCACAACGCTACTGGTGCGGACCCTGGCTACAAGCTCCTACCTTTCTCAGTGATAACCGAAAGCTTACAAACATACAGATAGTACATGGGAAGTCCTGGTTCGAATCTCACTTGGGGCAGGGCAACTGTCTTTTCTTTCTTCCTCAGAATAGAGTAAGATAGCCTATACGTATTCTCACGAGGCCAGTCTTTCAGAATGCAGAATGTTTGAACCCTTTACCTTGGGATTTTTCTTTATTTAATATTTTAAATTCAACAGAATTCCTTTATGGGACATGAAGAGGTGCTCTTTACCAGAATATGAAGTATTATATCCGATCCAAACCCAACCCTGACTGGTATTCGATACCATGTTCAAACCAACTTAAAAATTATTGGCCGAGCGAGCGAGGTTGAATACTAGACTGAATTTGGATATTGGGTGTCTGTTTGAGAAACAATAGCATTCACACTTTTGTTGCGTTTTGGTCGAAATTTAGTGACGAGAGAGCTTTGGTGCATGAAATGCAAGAGTTCGAATAAGAAATTCCTACCAAAAGCTCTGGACAGAAATTGTATCTGGGAAAGCTTTTTCTGACAACTGTCTGCGATGCAGAGTGTCCGAAAAAAAATTGTCTGCAGCTAATCTGTTTTTATCATATAGTTACCCACATGATTGAATAATTTTTAGTGCTTTATCGTATTGATCTAGCTACTCCCCCTATAAAAAGGGCTCGTCGAGACAATTAAAATGGTGATTTGGAATGTCAAAATCGGTCAAAAATTGAAAACTGCAGAAATAAGACCAAAATTTGCCAACGGCGGCTTCAACTGTCCGCGACGCATCGCCGCGCAGATTCGCTACATGATGGGGAAGCACAGCACTTTCCTTCGGATCACTGGGCAGAAATCGTATACAAGTTTCTGCCCTGTAAATAGACAAAATAAACTAAGGTATTATAGCATCTCTCGCTCAGCCGAGCAATTACGATCTTCGGAACCCAGTTTTACACCTCGTAGCAAAATGTATTTCTTCGACAAGTCCAAGGTTGGTCCAAGGTGATCTTTTGCGATCATTTCACCAAAAATTGACAGATTTTGGCATTAAAATACACCATTCCAACAGTTTTTTCGAGAGTTCTTGAATGGTGCTATTCTTAACAGGATAGGTTGGGTCATTCTCAAGATGATTAGCAAAATCAACCGTGCAAGGCCTTGGGAAAAAGTTAGTAGGCCTAACTCACAATTTTGCACAATGCAAAATTCACTTCCCCCTACATGCAGCCCACAGACTCCCTCCCTCTCCCCACAGACAGTTTTTTGTTCGTATAAAGCTTGTTGCAGACCAACTGAAAATATTCTGCTTCTGGGCTTAAAATTAAGAATCGAACTTTTTTGAACTTCGTCACATGCAAATAAAGCAGAACTACCTTCAGTAAGACTTCAACCCACAACCCGTAAGTGGCAGAAAAAGATTAAGATGGATGCCTAGTCAAAATAGTAGGTATTCAACCCTCTCCAATGTCGGTCACCACTCGCCATTTAGCTTAGCAACTTGGAATTTAGCCTTACTTGCCAAAATGGTGACTAACAATACAGAATGACACTCATAAGAGCGATATCTAGGGAACCGTACAAGTTACAGACGAACGGCTTGCGGCGTTATGTTCAGATTTTTAAGGACTACATAAACTGCTTTTCTGCATTAATACCGGTGTTAAAGAAAGTGTTACAATTTCGTAAATGCATAAATTAGAAAAACTGTGCATCATGCAAGATGTATTTAGTATGTGGCGAGTGGAAATTGCTTTTTAAGGTTTACTGACCAAGTGGCGAGTGCTTCTGGATTGACATTCAAGAGGGTTGCTGGTATTCTTACAATTATGAATCAATTTATGTACATATATTTTGCTTGCGTCGAATTTGGAGGGTCAGTACAACAGGAAAGCAGTCATTGTCTAGGGATCGGCCGATATGCCTTTTTACCGATACGATACCGATGAAAGGTAAACCGATACGATACGATACCGATGCCGATACCGATAATAATAATACAATATCGCGACTAAAAGTTTAAATTACATACAAAAAATGCAACTTCGGTTTCTGGTTTTGTGTGGGTTCCAACTGTCGAGATTATCCAAAAGGTTCTGTGCAGCAATAACAGCTTTTTTACTCTTATTCCTACATATGGCTTCAGTATATTCATCTTCTCAGTTAGATTTCAGTTGGTTGTTGTAAAACTTAGATCATGGAACTGTCACGTGCTACATTTTCATTACAAACTGAGCAAATGGCTTTGTTTTCTCACTTGGTTATTGCTTTTGCCGCGCTTGGTGTCAGTTTATCAGGGAAGACAGTTGCGTTTCTTGGCATAACAAATATCTGTATCGGAAGCCTTATAATGGTCCGATACCGATATGGCAAAAAAATACCTATAAATACAGATTATACCGATATCAATATCGGACTATCCCTATCATTGTCACAGCAAATCACACGAAGTACGTGGTGAAATCAAACAACACCAATGCAAGGCCAGGAAGGAGTCTACGAGGCAGCTTCAAAAGAGAAGTTTATTTAAATATCTTATCTAAAACAAATGTAATTGTAAGCTCTATTCCTACTTATTTTATTTATAGCAAATGTGTTAAAAGCCCTTCGCTACCAAACCAATCAGCAGCTAACAATGTCATCATACGGGTGTGTGGTTAGCCATGAAAATTTGTATTTTTCTTTAATCAAACTATTAAGCTAACAGATGATTTGATAGACTAAAGAAAAAATGTTATCAGTAAGTTTTCACACTTACTAGTACGTTCTTAAAAACTCACCCATTGTACAAAACTCAGTTCTTACTTGACCACAAAAGCTAAAATAACCTAATACAGAAATTTTTAATTGTGTATTATCGTCATCGTTAGTGGGTCCTCTTTGTTACAGCGAAGCGCTAAGAACTCGACTGCTATTAAAGGAATCTAATACAAACTTTCTAACAGCATTATGGTAAAATTATTGCTCGGAATGAACTCAAATTTGGTACAGTTGGGGGCCATACACACAGAGTAAGTTTACCAAATGAAAACTGTCCGTGTGATCATCATGAAGCTTGGTGTTTGCTGTTTGGAGGTCAGAAAATAAGCCATACCGGGTATCCCAGGATCTGGCTCAGAGATAACGCCAGACCTGGCTTAGGTTGAGCGGACATGTGGTTGAGGAATAATCACCAAAAATTGGCGCTGGGCCTCTCGTACCTCCACTAAGAAAACGACTTTGGAAGAATGAATGTGTTCTGCTGTCACTTAAAGTGTGATCGAGGTGCATGTGTCAACTAGCTGCTTTGCAACGGAACCGTTCCAGACGAAATTTACGGTAATTTCAACGTAAACTGACGCAAGCTGCCACTTACCAACGTAACCTGCTATTAAAGGTTGCTGCCGAAACTTTGTGACAGCATTACAGAAAAACTGTTGCTCAGAATGGTTTCGAATTTGGTACATAATCGCGGCCAGGCATAGACATGGTTTACCTCACACAAAAACAAAGGTCGGACGTATCACCAAACAGCGGTGCCATAGTGCTTTGGGTGAATGAATGAGCTCAGCTGTGACCTAGCATATGATCGCGACATTAGTGCACGATAACTGCTACTACCAATGAAACCAAATAGGGTGAAATTAACGTAAAATTCAGCAAAGCGAAACCAAAAGAAGACATAATGCTAAAATAAGTTGTGTCAATCATGTCGTCCAACCTAGTCCAACATCAGTCACCACTCCCCATCGTTCCTGCAGAAAGAGAAAGCTCTTGCAAATTTGTTAACCAAGAGAAAAGCTTCCCGAACCTCCATCCCAGCTCCTCTAGTATGCAGCTCGATTCGCAAGTGAAGCTCCCACCCTTCAATTCTATCCCAAACACTTTGACAGGTGATCAGTTGCGGAGGTACAAAACCAAAGGAATTAATATCCCAAATAACTAGGTATTAGGAATAATTCATATTGATTTATAGTATTATTTAGTACGACACTAATCTTAAAATATTAGGGTCTTCGACTGCTTGCTAAATTTGTCTTAACAAACGCTCCAAAGTATTTGTTTTGTTGAGCGCTAAATTTGTCAAATTTAAATGCGCAAATTCCGTGAAAACTTGTTGCAGTGGCGTTATGATTGAATTTGACATCGGTCTGTGACTACAGATTCAAAACAACGATGAGCGTCCTTGCAGGACGTCGGTACATGTTGATGTTTTTATTTTATCTTTACACTTAGTGATAGCAACGCGTGATGAGTGGTTTGCTCTGTGCTATGGTTCCGCTGATTGTGGTTTCAGCCCTGCCATCCCAGTGACCATGTTACCCAGTTACGGAACTTACTGCTTCTACCCTCACCACTTGGCATAATTAGGAATACCAACAATTGGCTGTACTCCAACGCATTACCTCTACAACCGTAAAAGTTACAGCCAAACGTTTTTCAGCACTGAACTCATGCTTATAAGGGCTAAACAAAAATTGAGAAAAACTTTCAGCAACAATACTAATTTTGCACAGTAGCACTATAATTTAAATAATATTATAAAATACAATAAATGCATAAATTTCGAAAACCATATAAAATATACGAGATGTAGGCTAACCAGGGTCGGCAATTTTTTGACGTGCGGCAGGTTTTAGCCGGTTTTTACCATGGTTTTGACATGTCTAAAACTGCTAAAATACTGCATTTTAGCCAAAAAATGTAAATATATAAATAAATAAGAAAGTTGTAACGATTAAATTCTGTTCACTGGAAACATTGACTAATTATGAACGTCATTATGCTACGATGTATTTTGTATCACTAGTACTTAGGTCTACTCAGTCACTCCGTAGAAATTGTTCATTAAGCAGCACTTATAATTAAAAGTAAAGGGCTTTTGAAGTTTTTATTTTATGTTAGTTAAAGAGTTAATTTATATCTGTAATCCCAAACACTTCTGTGTCCCATATTCATAAAATTTGGGCAGTTCAATCCTGAAATTTTTGGTTTTCGACACTTTTTGACGGTTTTTTACGTATCACGTCAAAAGCGGGTTTTCGACGTCAAAAACCCACCCCTGACTGGCTACCGTACCAAATGGATATGGCAAGCAGAAACTAGGAAACAGCGAGTGCTTTTTTAGGTCTACCGACCAATTGTCGACTACAGTGGGAATGACATTCGAGAGGATTGATAACGTCTACGTAAAACACGGTTTTGAAAAAAACTTCTTTACTGCACAAATATCATTTATTTAAAAAGAAAAAGGTAGAAGACTGTCCGACCCGCACAACTTTTCGTAACAAAGAGCCCACATAATTTTCCAAGTTATTATCACACGAGTTATAACAATTATCATCCCAATGCCAATGCCCCTGCTTTCTCCCTCTGTCTAGTGAGTGTCTCACTAGTTCTATCCTGAGGCCAAGTATGTTGTGGTAGTTTCGCATCAAGGATCACAAGGGCAAGGATACAGGACGATGACCTTGGCTCCCAGTCAGCCAACACACCATGCCAATAGTTCAGAATTGCAGGGGGATCGTATTCCACAAAAAACTCGGTTGTGGGCCAAAAGATATTTACGTTCTGAAATATTCAAGTCTAACTGTTTCAACATGAATTTCACTTTTAAAAAAAGGAACTTTTCCATTCCGGGATCTGCCCCAGAAAATTCCACGACCTAGCTAGAATCTGGCACAGAAAAGCTTTTGTGACTTTTTCGTATTTTAACAAACACAATTGAACAACAGAAATCATGGGTCCCAAATCTAGATCAAGTTGCGCAGTTTTCACAAAAATCTGATTATTTTTTTATTTAGTAATATTTTTACGATCTTGCAATTCATTGTTGTTGCTGGTAATGCATAACTTAACAGAAAATTACGAAAAATGGACTAAGAAAATAACAATAAACAAATTCACAAAAAAAACCAACTACATTCAAGATTTCCAGTGCTGCAGTTTCGATACTCGTTTTTTTTTTTACCAGGACCTTTTGCAGAATTGGACCTCGTATAAGCCCTGCCTGCTGCTCAGGGACCATCAGGCTACCTCAACATCTTTAGATTAAATTCTGACCTACTTTGGATCTTCCCACAGCCTGCACCGTAATTGGGAGTTCAAAGGTTTGCCTTCCCCTAACTAGATATCTTTCCGCTTCTAAAAATGCCTAAACGTTTAAAACTGAGGCTAAACAATCATTAGTTTGTTTCAGACGGCATTTAGGGATCGATCAATATTTTTCATGCGGAAACCGGATCGGTGTATTTGTCTGATAGTGATGTCAAACGCACCTTGGGCATATGATGCGCCGAGTTTGAATGGAAAATACCTTCGGTTTAATATAATTTTGTAATGTCTTGTAATATGTATTTAATTTGAACTATAATTTGGTAATTTGAACTGTATTTTCAATTATAAGAAGCAACACGGATATTATTGTTTCTGAATTTGTATTAAGTGTATTACGTTTTTATTTGTTGTAATAGTCGCGAAAATGAGCAAAATTCCGGAGAGTAACTGATGATTGCTTTTATTTAAATTACAGAAGCATTTCCAGAATTAATTGGGAACAAAAGGAGTTCAGATCGAATTTACGTGCTAAACAAAGTAATGAGTTTTTTTTTTAGTTAGGGCTAGTCAATTTTTTGTATTGGGGAATTGTATTTGAACCTTCAAGAGGATTACAAAAGGATTTCGGATCAAAATGCTTCAAGAAGTAAAGATCAAACAAGCTCGATTACTCATTCTTCTCTAAAAACTCAAATCTGCGAAATTGTGTAAGGATTGGGGCCAGTGGCATAAATAGGGCATCAGGGAGCCCGTTGACCAATTCAAACAGGCCCTGCCACCCCCCACCCCCCTTAAAAAAGAATCAGAGCCCTTCAAAAGAACAGCAAATTACAAAGAAAGCAAGCATTCCAGAACAAGCTACACTTATCGTAACAGTTCTCGGCTCGTTTAAAGCAGGGACGTAAAGGTTTAAACCTTTACGTCCCTGTTTAAAGGAATTTGCCCTCTCTACCTTTTTCCGCATCCAACGGAAGTAGGTCCTATTCAGGATTACGTTTTACTCTTCAGCGTTCAACATTTACTGTGAATGAAAGTATGTAATAAAACGAATATTCTAAATTATTTTACTTTCCTCTTCCACCTATATATTTCTGTCTCGCATCACCAGACTGATTTTAACTTTTTCTTCCCGACCCATTTGTTGATACGTGAAGAAAAATAGTTAAAAAGTCGACTGAATTAAGGTACAAATTGCGTACCTTAGTCAGTAGTGAGATTAAATCTGCCGTTCACTTGGTTGGCAGCCAACTATTCTAACACTAGGCTCCGATTGGTCACGGTGTTCAGGGGCCCCTCATAAGGCCGATGGTGCATGTTGGGACTTATTGGTGCGAAAGAGAACCATAAGTTATTTTGTCGTGCTTTAACGTTTGACTGGTAACCGCACAGATTGAGGCTGCACAGCACAGGGTGGATGTTTAGCTTCATCGGACGTTTCGTTTTAGTATATTTCAACATTGGAATATTGTTTTCCCAAGTGGAAGCCGTACAGGCCATGAGACCCATTAACTTTGTCAACCCCAAAAGCACAGTAGTAACACCAGTAAATGGAGCGCTCGGATAATCGAGGAACTGAAATTCTTTTCATCCTTCTGCCATCTGGAGCAAACTAATACTTGTACACATGAATCTGATAATTTCTAAAAGTTAGACTACTAGGCATTTTAGAAGAGGAAGGGCGTCTAACAAGGGGAAAACAGGGGTGTCGCCATGGAAACCAGCTTTGTTCATATTCATACTTTTCATTTTTTCCCCACATTTTTGCATACCTACTTTTCATTTACCCCCATATTTTTGCATACATACAGAATTTTTATTTTTTGCATCGCAATTCAATAGAATTGTTTTTCTGTAATCTTTGAAATTTCTAAAATTTTAGTGTGTTTTTTTGGTTATAATAAATAATGTTATACCCACGTAATTTTTCTGCCTGTGTATTAATATATCCACCCAAACCAAAACTGGGTCGGCCATTGAAAGTAGTGATATCATTTAACCAGCGAAGGCAGCCATGGTTAATCCTATAAGGCACGTCAATCACACCGACTAATAGCTCGAAGTTGTTACTTTGGTTTGTTGAAATAAAATACAGCTTCCATTACAAAACCAAATTATTCAAGTAAATGTTCAATACGTTTGCAAATTTTCGGTGGTCAACCGTCAAATATTCCTTCCACCACCTTCACGTCCAGAATAAAACTAGCAAGTAACTACATCTAACAATTATTGGAGAATGGTCATTCAAGTGTGAACATGGCACAATTCATAGCTGTAGCAGCCAAGTTATCATTTGACGTCCAAAGTATTATTCGGTCTATACATTTTTACAATTGACATTGCCCAATTAGCTGTTACATCACCCAAACTTGCACGGTTGGATTTATGTATGCCAGTGCTTGATATGCAATCCCATTTTTGTTTGTTCAATCCCATCTTTGGGCACAATGGCTAACAAACCCTGATTTTTGTTCGCTTCGCTCACTCAATTAGCACTTCCTCTTCAGTTGCTTCTCCAGAGATTAATGTTAATCTATGCAACGAAACTGGAATTGCACACTTAATCACAATTATCTCGACTACTTGGTGGCGTCGTGTCTAGATTAACCAGCAAACTAACCGCATTACCAAGACATACTTCTTTAAAAAAAAAACTTAATTTTTCCCCGGTCAAAAATTGGTTTCCATCGCCTCACTATACTACCTGTAAATTTCTTGCATTCAGTTCCTGCATTATCTCTCGAGGTTTTTCGCTGTCTAGATCCGGCAAGCTGTGCAACCCTACTGCACATGCGTCCCACGCAGCCCTCCTATAAAAGCTTTCGGCCTAGGTGCAGGCGCCATAATTTTCCTCTCGATATGTCATGGTAGTGACTCGAGGGGAGGTAGGGTGGGTTTACAGGTAGTATATTTTTTTTCGGTAAGGCGAAAGGAAACCAATTTTACATGGGAAAAATTAGGGTTTCTAGTCGCTGGCACGAAAAATCTACTACCTGTAAATTTCATGCATTTACAGTTGACCTCGTCAATAAATGATGGCGGGCACCATAAGACGGGCTACCCCGGGTTGCGAGCTGGCCCGCCCAAAAAGTTAACAAACATTGCACTTTGTTGAAAATGACAGCAACAGGAGTGTTGGTTGTCTTTCGTGGGGTGTGGTGGTACTGTTGGGTGTGTTTTTGTAGGGTCTTGCTTCCTTTAGTGCTTAAGGGGGTTGGACTACACATATAGCTTGAGACAATGAGCCCACTGACAGTGTAGCCCATACACTTGTCTTGACATGTCCCATAGTAGTGACTTGTGAAGACAGTTTGGCTTCCCATGATGCAACCTGAAGGATATGAGCAATGGAGACGAGACTGTGGAATGCCCATGAAGTCAAAATTGCCCAGACTTTGTGTGCTGTGACTTGATGTTGTTCATTGCACAATTGATGATTAGATCGTAGTAGGCTTTGTGGTTAACCTTGTTGATCCAACTTGCGATTGTTGTGGCTGTGGTAGAAAATGGTGGGGAGAAATGGATTCGGCCCTATCAATACTCATAGTCTGGTGTTTATTCAGTGGAAGTGAAGCGTAAGGCTCGAGCTGGGCAGTGTGTTCAAATTGGTTTGTCGTCGATAAGTATATTAAAGACCTGGAATGATGATTGGATTCGAGGTTTCAGAAGGTCTTTACGTCTTTGTTTGGAAGTCCAAATGTGGCCATGAATAGAAGATTTTATATAAATCAAAGATGATTTGAAGACACATCTGGCGGTTGCAAAGAGGCCTGGATGGTGTGGGCTGTTTCATGTCTTGCCGTGTTCCTGAGGAAGTGGATGGGGAAGACGGTATGACTTTGTCAGGGTGCGGCCCTTGGTTGTGGAGTGTTAAGGACGTTGACAGTGTCCAAAATTCCTAAGCTGTGACCCATGTCGTTGTTGGCGAGATTTCAGGGTTGCACAGAGATGATGATTTTTTTAGGGAGCATCGCATTCGAAGTGTGTGAGCACAATGCGACATGGCATGAGGACAGGTCCCAGATGGAGTCGTCCTAGACTTGTTCCGTTAATGATATTGACAAAGTCAGCAAGATCTTGCAGCGAATGACAACAGTTCATTAGAGCTGTGGTGTTCATGTCAAGGGTCTGATGGCTGGCTAGTCTTAAAGTTCCAGATGGCCAGTAGTGAAGAACAGGCTCGGACTGGCCATTGTGCTAATGGCACCAGCGCCATAGGCTACCATACTTTTGGCGCCGCTTTGGTAGTCTATTATTTTCTCCTCCCCCACTAAGAAAAATGAATGGTTTTGAATTTCCTGTCCACTGATGACCTTTCCTTTCAGGCACAAATTCCGTTCTCTATTCTCCCTCCATTTACTTACGTTTTAACGCATTTTTTATCCCCCCCCCCAAAAAAAATTTCGGAAACTAGTACTATACTTGAAATGTAAGATGTGTGTTGAAGAATGCACTCCGACATCAGAAATGGCGAAAAAAATATGAAAATAAGCAAAGCTTTGTGAGCTCGACCCTGGACTTTGCTTGTTCTTGGGGAGCTTAGAGCCATTCCTAAAACCCCTACGGATGGTTGCACCATTACTTCATCAGTTTCCTGTAAAATGCATAGTGCCCCTCACCGGTTATTTGGATAAATGGCACTGGCACCCTTTCCTCCCCAGTCTGACTCTGGTCAAGAACGAAAGATTGGAAGAAACGTGAACTGGTCAAGATGATCGGCATTAGTGGCAGGTGGTGGTGTATGTGGCAAATGTCGTGTTGATGGAAGTGATACTTCATTATCATGTTGTTGTCATGGTTGAGTTCAAGGTCATGTCACGAAATTCGTGTCTGTGGGTTGAAAGAGCCATGATGAAAGACTTCTTCCAGTGAAGGCTTCGGATGGACCCAGAAGCAGGCCATGCTGTTTTTCGGTAAAAATTTGCAAGAGATTCTTTTGGTCGAAGGCTTAGAGGCTTCATTCGGCTGGGAACATGGCGACAATGATGAGCCGTGAACCAATCCTTGTCTGTATATTGTGACGAGAAGCACAAGAGACAACAGTAGGCGGACGATAAACAGCAATTCCGACGTGACAGGATTGCGCCAAAGGTAAGACATTCAGTAGGAGTTGGCGTCATACAGGAGGCAGCAGACGATGAAAGGTGTGGCGCAGCAGGCAACAATGGGTGAAAACTGGCACAACTGCTCGTGAAGACCGGTGGATCATTATCAGCTTGTAGCAAGTCTTCGTATGGGGTTAAGAGGTTGATGTCCAAAATGACCTGACGTGTGGGTCGACGAGATTCCTCGAACGCAAATGCAAAGTTCAAAATGTCATCGAGAAAGAGACGAGCCAGTATGCTCCAATGAGCGGCGAGCTAGGTGGCGAAAGATTCGTTCAATGTTGATGAGTGGAAGGTCAAGCATTGCTTCTTGAACGAGGAGTTGTTGTTGGAAGAGGAAATCCACGTACTACTTGCTGTGAGAAGAGGAGGGCAACGCCAGGGTCAATGGTTTGGCCTTGTGGGTAAAATCCTTGAAGCAGGGTCCATGAGTTGATGAATTTCTTTGGCGGATGATTACAGACTTGTAGTGGTTAAGGCCGAAGGACGGGAGGATCGACGTGATGAGGGCGACGAAAAATTCAATGGCTGTTGCCTGACTTTAGCTGTTTTCCCGGCTTGTATTGTTTCCAAGGCGGTGGTGACGGTGATGGCGAGGCCGAAGGATGCGATTAAGGAGGTGGTGAAGGACTGATCGCATGGGAGTGGGAATGCCGTGGAGAGTTCCGGTGCAGCCGAGGATGAAGGAAATCATGGTGGCGAAGGAGACGATCGGTCACGATTATTGCGTCTTTGGGCAGAGGGCTTGCTGGTGGGGACGGAGTTAGTCGAGTACAAAGAGCAGCCGAGAGAAGTGTCGTAAAGCTGATGATTCTTCAGAGAAAGTTTTTTTTTGACGAAGGATGCAGGCGAAGGATTATCTTGCGGGCAAGGATCGATCTTCGGACTTGAAGTTGATCAGTGAGGGGGCGAAGGGTCCAACAAGTGAAGGATGGCAGGAGGATGAAGGTCCGAAGGAGCTGCCACGAAGAGCGCCAAAGGATGGTAGGCAGCGGCGGGTGAAGGTTCGCAGAACAGTGAGCGAAGGGTGAGAAGGTACAGCAGACAGAAAAACGTACGCAAAAGGCTGTGATTCTTGCCGGTAAGGACTTAAGTCCAAAGTGATGCAACGATGATCGGTGAGGGACAGAAGGCCGTGAAGGACCAAGGGACTGTTCACGGCCCAAGGGACTGTGATGAACGCCGCTGAGGGACAGCAGGCCGCGAAGGGCGGATATCCGATATCGCTGCGATGATAGTCAGTGAGGGACACCAGGCAACGAAGGGCGAAGGGCCGAAGGAGCTGTGATGAACACCAGAGAGGGACAGTAGGCAGCGAAGGGTAAAGGTTTGATAGAGCTGCAATGATGGTTGGTGATGGACAGTTGGCAGCGAAGGACAATAATCCAAAGAAGATAAGGTCATGTTTGGCGAGGGACAGCAGACAGCGAAGGCCAAAGATTCAAGGGAGCTGCGATGAATGTCGGTGAGGAAAATGGGTGAAGACTTGCAGAACTGCTCGTGATGAATAGCAACGAGGGGCAGCAGGCAGTGAAAGACGAAGGTTCGAAGAGCTGCGATGATGGTCGGTGAGGGACAGCAGGCGTCGAAGGGCGAAGTCTGAAGAAGCTGCGGCGAAGGATGGCGAGGGACAACAGGCTTCAATGGACGAGGCAATTAAGGTTACGAGTAGCTGAGTGACACGGATGATGTGGGAACTGCAACGAACACGGTGGGATGCAATCAGCCATGATGGACTCGGGGTGGCTGAGCTGCAAATGACAGTTGTGAGGGACAGACGTTCTGGAGGGCTGTTAGTAGATGTTGGTGAGGGGCGGAGTCATCAGTATTGGAGATCAGGGGCCAGAAAGTCGGCAGCCAAGGTTGGTGCTTCAAAAGACTACAGTGTAGAGAAGCAGGTTGAGTGTGTGATGTGGGTGGAAGGCGAAGGGCTTTGTCATCCGTGTGGGAGAGGCGATGGAACCTCAGGACATCGATGGGTCCAATTGTCGAGCCATGATGTGTCAACGAAGGTCCCATAAGTGCAGGATGCTCAGCGATGGATTGTAGTGAGGGCTAAGGGTCAGCAAACGAAAGCTTCTTATAGTTGATAGTCGATCTTCGGGATGGAGGGTGTTCGAACGAAAGCTTCTTATGGTTGAAGGACGTCCATCGGGGCGAAGGTATTCAAAAGAAGTCTTCTTATAGTTGAAGGTTGCACTTCGGGCAAAGGGACTTTAACGAAAGCTTCTAAAGTTGCAAGTCGTCCTTTGGGCAAGGGGTTTACAAACAAAGGCTTCATGTAGTTGAAGATAGTCCTTCGGGG
>JAHWFP010074189.1:0-26239 GCA_023313725.1 Lithobius niger | reverse complement strand
CCCCTGCATGCAACTAAAAGAATTGTTGTGTTGCGTTTTTTTTTTTTAACTCGTTCAGAAAAACTAATTGTTCTAACAGTCTGAAATTTCTGCTCGGCAACTGTTTGTCGTCATCAATAAGAGATTTCGTGTCATCTTTTGCACTGGTTAAGATGGGCTCGTGAGGAAAGAGTAGGGACCAGCCATAGTTTATGACCCGGAGAAGGGGGAATTGAATAAGTGACCTCCAAATTTTCGATGCCCCCACTTCCCAAGACCTTGAAAAAACTTGACCTCCCCCCCCCCCCAACCTCCACCGCAAAAAGTAACATTTTCTTATGCATTTTCAGGTTAAGGGTAGGACCTACGGACTAATTAAAACAGCATTTCGCATCATCAGGTACCCAAGTGTTTGCAAAACGAGCCATGTGTTAAAGTATGTTCTTGAAAACATTAAAAGTTGTTGTTCTTCAATCCACCTTTAGACCGCGGTAAGGGATCTTTTATGTAATGGGTGGGGGGGGGGGTGGAAGAATGAGGCTTAATGGCGCGTCGACAGTAAAGTCATTATAGGATGCATATTGTTGACACTACTAAGGCAGTTCGAGTCAAGTTGTTCCGGCCCTTCACAACATCAACGCGTGTAACATGAAAAGAAAAATTCCATCGAGTAAAAACTTTTGTAGGAAGTAGTCTTAAAGAAATATTCACTGGATGACAATAGAAATGACGTCAAAATCGTATATGGCCGTCATCAGTTCCACTGTAGACATAATGGAGCGGACTCCGCTTTCTTTGATGTTTGGCTGTCATTCGGATCGGATCGGATCTGCCTTGTAATTTCTAAACAATAAGAGACTGCTGCTTGGGGTTTGGGCCATTCGAAAGGTGGCGAAAAAAAACTCGTGAATATGGTGTATTCAAACGTCTAAATCGGTCGACGAAAAGTGAAAATATCGTGAATTTGGTTTATTACCGCCTAACGCCGCCTGTTTATCATCAGCAATCAATCTTTTAAGAACCGGCTTCTCGTCCTCGTTGTTGTTTTGATTTTGGCTCTTGTTATTAGTCCATTTTGCCGCCCTGATGGTTCCTCAACCCCGCATCCGATTTCGAATTTTTTTTTTTGATAAACCTTGTCCGGACTCCCGTGCTACTGTATGCAAAGTTTGGTTTGGATAGTCGTTACAGTTTTCGCGTGATGCGCGGTCTAAGATTAAACTGGAGTGTCTTCATAGCGGAGCTACGCTCCAAAAATGTCCGTGGTGGGTGGGAGTTTTGGGGGTGCCCTCTCAGAAGCTACGTGACGGACGAAAAGGTTAGTCTCTTAGAGCATCGCGAGCTTCGTGAGGGAACCTCAAGCAAAGCGAGCAGCCATAAACCAGTGGTTTGCGTGTTGGCCTCCAAACTCCAAGTTCGAATCTAGCGACTGACATACATTAATTAAGTATGTCAATTCGTAGGCATGGTTAAAAAAAAACGCGTTTTTTACTGATAAAGTGACACTCAAGCTTGACGCATGAAACGGATAAAACACTATTTCAGAGCATGTCAAGCGTTGGCTCCATTATCAAAGGAATTAAAAAAAAAAACACAAAACAAAAAACGTACAGAATTAACATCCAGTCCACCAGGTCGCCATGTTACCAAAAGGGGCTCACTGGCCAGTGGCCACTCGCATCTGACATCCACAGTTCCTTCAATATCACGATCTGGTGGACTGGATGTTGATTCTGTACGTTTTAAAAAAATTTTTTTTTATTATTTCCTTTGGTAATGGAGCCAACTCTGAAATTGCTCTGTAATATAGAGCAGTGACACGACGTAGTATTATTGTATATAACTCTATGCTGGAGCCTTAATGGGTTAGCTGCAAGGGGCACTACAGAGAGACACAGAAGGGCGTCATACTGAAGCCGATGCTGTGAAGAGTGATTTTTTAGACCTAAACCGCGCGATTTTTTTTGTTGGAGAAAACACCGTTATTTTAAGCCTAAGAAATCCGCTCTTCCGTTGTTTTTCCCTCCATTTTCATGAAGTGCACCTTGTAGTTATGCCCTCCAAAACCCATACTGGTGCCAAGCTGGTGCCAATATGGCGGCAAATGTCACTGCTCTATTAGTGATCAGATTTTATCCATTTTATGCATCGAGTTTGAGTGTTATTTTAAATGTTTAATTCGCTGATAGGGCGGCAGAAATGGAGGTAAATAGGCTCTTCTGGGTGGTGGAGATTGCTTTTTTCCAACAAATCCAATAAAAAAACTTTTCTTGATTAGGGATGGAACTAATGCTCTATAACCATCAGACTACTTCCTATATTAAAGACAAATTGGTTGCCAAAAAATTTGTTATGTGGGACAAAGCATTGTTGGCTGCCCCAAAATGGTGGCATTCAATTTACCACACGTAACTATTTCGTCTCTGAGAGCTCATAGTTTTGCACTACCAAGGATGCAGTGTAATAATCAACTTTTGTCACATGAACCACCTCTCCCATCCGATTGCTTCCATTTTACGTTTAAGTGTCCTAAAAATCAGTAACTTCGCAACCAGCTTAAAATTAAAAAATTATTTTAAAACTGACGGTCTTCCACCAAGTAGATTTTTTTTATCGCGTTACTTGTACTTTTAGCGTTCTATATTTTTTCATCGCATCTTCTCATCGTTATCCCATTTTTTTTTTTATTATTAATTTCTTTTGAGCCTTAAGTCAGCCGAAGCAATTTAATGCTTGTATGGCTGAACCGGCTAAATTTTGAACATTATTTGAGAAGAAGAAATATCTGGTAAAGGGAGGTGCCAACCCGGGGATTCGATCCGAAAACCTCACCATCGTAGGGGCCGAAAGAATGTCCAGAATTTGCCAGAATAGCTCCTATAGCCGCTGAAGGATGGTAGCCTCTCACGCTACCCTGGCCAGCAGTCCTGGCGGGGTCTTTGCCAAGGTCCCTTTTCCAGGGGTTCGACCAGATCCGCAAACCTCCAGCAACCAGGCTGAGCTCTCTCACCGCTCAGCCACGATGACCACATGAAGCTTATCCCCTACGGTGAAATAAGCCTTCGGTTATAAGTTGGGTGAACTTTAAAGAGTCAATATGGTGCACGTTTATACAATTAAAAATGCAACGTTTCAAGTCGTTATCAAGCAAAATATCTTTTTAGCATTAAATTAAACGTCAAACATAGTGTGACAATTTTCACACACGTCGTTCAAAGCCAAAAAAGGAGCAAGTGACGCCAAGATCCACCCAAAAGCGCGACAATAGTAAAAACACTTGGTAGAAACCACAACGCAACAGCTAAATCATGTAATTAAAAAAAATACTAATGTACCCAAATGAGGACAAAACCTGATATCAACATGGCCTTACTCCCTACGGCAGAGAAGGAATGCAGACTTAACAACCTATATACATTCGTGAGGATTAACGCCAGATTGTCTCATTATCAGGTTTTGTTCTGATTTAGGTCCTTTTTAGTATTTTAGAAAATAGTAGGCGTTGTGGTTTCTACCAAGGTACGTTTGACGTTTAGCGTAGTGCTAAAAATTTTAACTCTTTGCTTGATAAAGAGTTGTACTCGAATTGAAACGTTGCATTTTTAATTGTCTAAATGTGCATCGTATTGGCTTTACCTACCCTATCAGAATTTTCGTGCTTCTCCTGTCATTCACAAAGTTAACATTACACTACAATCAAATCCATACATGTCGAAAATGGAATTCGACAAATTCGGTAGCCATCGTTCTAATTTCCACAAGGTCGTATTATTGGGTAGTTGAATAAACAGTTAGTTGCAAAGCATGGAGTTAACGATGCATTCAGCATCAAAGACTGGCCATGTAAACAAGTAAGGCCTGTACGCACTAAGCTGACAAAGAACGAAAAGACAATTGACCATTTCGAACCTAAGACGTTCCTCGCCGGCCACTCCAAGTAGTGTCGGGGTGGAGACACTACTTGGAGTGTTTGGGGCTTGTTTAACATCTCTGTAATGTGTGAAGCAGTGGCAACCTGGACCACTGCACTGTGACTGAGATAACCTGGCTGTCGACGCGTCATTAAGCCTTCTCTCCCCCCCACACACACACATACTGCGTACGTGCTCCAGACGATCTTAGAAGGTGTTCGAGTTTTTCCATTGGTGACCAAATGGCTAGTAAACGGATTTGAGTTCCAGTAGGAACAGACGTTTTTTTTTTCCGGTCAAATTACGGCTTTCGTCAAACTATGGGCGCAAATAACCAATGTGTTGTTGTTGCTTTCCTTTTGTATCTTTCTTTCGTTCGTTAAACCTGACTGTCTGTTTCATTTGATGCGGAGTCCTGTACGATGTCTATGACTGAATGTCAGCTAAACACATCAATGCGTATAGTCTTTAATAGGATGGCCTTTGCATCTTAAAAATAAAATCGTGAGACGTATTGTAACCGGAAGTCATGATCCTCCGTGTTGATACTACTAGGTTTTAATTTTTCAAATTAGGTTAGTGATTGTGATGCATTTTACCTTAAATTGTGGACGTTTGGGAACATATATGTATACAGTGCAGAATTTTTTAACGAGTGTTTTGTTAACGATTTCAACACGTTAAACATCAAGCGCAAAGACTTGACATTTTTAATACGAATAGGAAGGAAGGAACGGGTCGAAGATATTTGCACGCAATGCCAAAGTTATGATTTTGACGTGTTAGTTTGTAGCTACCATCATTTGTTTGCTTCCTTTCACATCGAAGAATATTTAATTCATTCAAGAGAATAAAGCACAATATTTATATTTTGAAAATGTCACACAGCCTAAGTCTATGAAAATTCATATTAAGGTTGAAAATTCACTTTTTTACGCTTATTTTCACAAACACACACGAAATAACAAATATTTCAGCAAATTTTCGATAGTCAGCAGAGTCGTTTTAAAGTAGTGTAACTGGGTTGTTGTGAAGCCTGGGCCATTACATCTCCAGGACAGCTAACTATCGAAAATTTGCTGAAATATTTGTTACTCCGTGTGTGTTTGTAAAAAAAGGTGAATTTTCAACTTTAATCCTTGTATAAAATATAAATGTTAAAATGACGTCAAACAGAAAAAAACTCCTATGGCGTTATATAAATGATGCAGTTTGACGCTAATTGCAATTCAGCTTCCAATCCCAGCTTAGAAATTTCCTGTATACCTGCTATGAATCTGGGTTTGAACCTAATTGAAATTGATGTGAAACACATACCGTTTATCCGATTGACATGCGGTTTTTGCAGCTTAACTCTGCCCACCTAGGTTAGCGAATAGCGAGGCTCTGTCTGTATTTGAAAGGAACGAAACTAGAAAGTATATTGGCGGGTGGATGGAAGGGTATAAAATATTTTCTAGTGGGGGTGTGTGCGGTGAATGTCTAATTCACCCCTCTATCAGCTATATAAACGATTGATCGTGTAAGGAAACACCACGTAGTCTAACAGCGACGAATACTTGTAAATTAAACTTTAATATACATAGCCACAGTTAATAAGCGAGAAACGACCATTTTGAAGTTGAGATCTCCGAATCGCAACCCTGCCGCCTGTGGCAATCCATTCCTTCTTTTATTATAGAATTGTACAGATATCTGTAATTCAATTAAAGATATCTGCAATTCGTTTAAAGATACCAAAAATATTTGCAGATATCCGAAATTGAATAAGACATCTTTAATTGAATTGCAGATATCTGCTATTGACTTTTTAAATATATATGTAATTCATTGAGAGATATCAGTTAATATGTGCTATTGATGAATATCTTCAAATAAAATGCATATATGTAATTGAATTACAGCTGTCTACAATTCAATTGCAGGTCTCCGTAATTTAATTATAGGTATCGCCGATTCAATTGCAGATATTTGTAATTCAGTTGGATATCTGCTATTGAATTAGAGATATCTGTACTTTATTTAAAGATATCAGTAAATACGTGCCATTGATATTTTCAATGGAATTACAGATATATGTATTTCAGTTGAAGATATCTGTAATTCGCCATATTTAAAAATTTCTGCAATTGATTAAAAGAATTGCAGATATCTTTAACTGAATTGTAATTAAAAGTAAATAAAGTGTTTATTAAAACCTCCCCGAAACCTCTGCTACAGCACATTACTCGTGAAAAAATACGTCAGGAATGTGCTGCCTAATTTCTACGACCGAAATGTAGCCTTTAAGATGAACTTGTACACGAACTTTTCACTAACCTTTCCATTAATATTTACCAATGTAAGCATTAGCGGATGTACAACAAACAATATTCATGACTCTTTTCATTGTATTTTTTTTTTTAGGTAAGTGATGATTCCACCCTCTTCTTCCCCGATGTCCTCCTCCTCTCCCTTCGGTTCTTGCTGGGCCATCAAGCAGGCTGTACTGCTCGCTCCGATAATCGCAGGTGAGTGACATACTTACAGGGGTCTTCCCCCTTCTTTACCCCCGAGTGGGGGAAAGTGCTTTACGTCCGTCTTGCCATTCATCGCGTGCCATTAACCGCCAACAAGCCAAAACACACCTTGACACCCTCAGCCACACCAGTTAACCTTCAATAATAAGAATTCTACTTTATGATGGGTCCTGTCGAAGGAAACAAACTTTAATGGTGCCTCTATAGAAACCGACTAGTATACACAATTCGGGTATTGTGAAGAGCAAAATTCTGTATACCCAATTGTGTATACTCTTCCTTCCAACCAAGAACTGCTATGACATAGTGCTGCCGGTCTAGAAACTTGCATTATTTTTTTTACGCAGGAAGTTATGCAAGCAACGCCACAGCCTATGATCAGCTGTTGAAAGTTTTAATGTATATAGGCCTCCGCCGTAGCCTACCGTCTCAGTTACTCTTAACTGAATTAAAGGTTCTTAATCAATAGACCAATTATTGTTTTTAACAAATTGTCTAATTTTCCATTAGTATATTTACTGTGCAGTAATACCGCTAATCTCGTTTGCTGAGTTTGGATGAACTATTTTAATATTAAATTATTTTTTCACAATTTAACGGACTGAACACTATTTACGTCCGGAGAGGGGGGGGGGGAGGGTGCCTTGACCCCTCCTCAACTCACGATACAAAAATATGTGACCACACCCTAAAAAAATTAGTAATTAGCTTTTCACATTGCTTATTGAGACAGAGCAGATGATTATTTTCCTGTAGCCAAATTAAGTAAGTATAGCACTCCGTTCGCCGCTAGTTGTAAGGAAAACGTGCCTCGTTTATAACGAAAGGAAAAGGTTGAATTAAAAATGTTCTGTAAAACACCAGTGTTCCTTACACCCACTTTGTGTCAAATTTCATACAATAAGTAAGACGAACGCACTGTTGGCTTGTATGCACGCACCCTGTATGCCCACACATAGTCAGCACCTGAAACACAAGAATCCAAGAAACCAGGACTGAGGCAAGTCTTTTCAAGAAAGTTTATTGAAAAAACTACATTGGCAGCACTGATAATGACAGCTTCAAAACATTGTAAATACTCACATCATGGGAGAAGCTGAGGCATTTAAAAAATGTTGACCGCTGAAAGTTTCATTTTTAATGTCAAAAAATAACGTCTTCCTCCAGTTTGGTCAGTATTTTTTGTGTGTGACAACCCCCCTCCCCTTTGACGGGCCTAAAAAATATAATTTTGGATACCAGGAAAGGAGTCGCTGTCCTTCATTTCGACAGGAGTTCACAGTAAAAGTCAGTCGAGTAATAAGAAAAATGCAACCTTAACTAAAATCCCAAACATTGAAGGCAGTATGAAGGGTAAAGGCAAAGAAATATGATTACTGTTCAGACGCTTCATGAACGATCGACATGAATTGTGGGAGGTATCCCTCAACAGATAATGCAAGCATCTGCCAATACAGCAGTGTTTCATAGCAACGCCCGCGATTTTACCACGGTATGATTTTTATTCCCTGCAAACATAGATCTATCTTTAATTTGTTCATAACATATTTCAGTACGATTCGTTCCTGTTGGAATTTTTTAACCGAATGCGATTCGTTATCACGCACTTCCATGCAGATAACTAACTTACGACCTAGAGCGTCGGTATAGAAACACCAAGACATAGTACTACTGGTAGGAGGCCTTCAATTTTTACTTATCATACTAGCCCAATAGCAAGCACTTGTAAGTTTTCGTGGTAAAGGCATTTTTAGCTACTAGATTGTAGATTTTGTAACGGTAAACGAACCGTTCTGCTTTTGAACTTAGTCGAACAGCAAACTTTGTTCCAGGCTTAGAAAGTTGGCCTGTATGTAGATAAGTAAATAGTAATTATTTTGATACCATTGGTTTTTAAACTAGTCAAAAGTAAAACTCAGAGACAACGGTGATTGGTATATTGTATTGCAGTTATTGGCACACAGTGAATGACTAAATGTATTCTTTACACTGTCTTGTTGACGTCATAGGCTCATCAAGTCTGGTTGACTAACAGGCTTAGTATTGGAAATCCAGGTAAAGTTATATTGTATACGCGCAAATATCACAAGTTCAAATAACAAAAAACATACACTCAAATCACCGTAGAGAGTATCAAAATAAAAATTGGTTCATACGCTAGAATTCAAGTGAAGCATAAACGTCGACCTAGCAGTAGTTTTTCACTCTATTTTTTGCTAAAACGGAGTGTGTCACACCACATATTTATTTCACACAGTCTACTACCACACATCATCAAATCAAGTCCAAGTTCAATTCAGGGTTCAGTAATAATTTGTTTTGTATACGTATGAAATGGTTTTTTTGTTGTTTGTTTGTTTTTGCCGCATACGATTGATGCATTGACACAAAATCAACAAGCATTATTCATACTAAAACAAGACGGGTTTAATTTAAGAATTTATTTCACGAACTTCCAATTACTGCATTTGTTTTTTGTTAGTATGAGATGATCATTATTATCATGTATATGTAATTTTTCTTTCATTGGGAATGATTACGAAAATACAGTTAAATTTAATTGGCAATTAGTTTTATCTTAATATCTTCTTGATAGCAAAGATTATGAAGTTATATCTGTTACACAAACGATATTCAAAATTTATAATTAAGGCTGCGAGGAGAGTGTTTTTTTTTAATTCATTTTTCAGAACGACTGGGGTTCAGTTATTCATCTGTAGTTGCTTTTTAATTGTAACTCAATCATAGTGTTGTAAATAATTATGTCAACTTTTACTTAACAAAATCTTTAGGTATTGATGTTGAAGTTTGATTTAATCAGAGATTTTTTTAAATTTCTGTGGAAATAAACTCCTGTTGGTAACAAAATATGTGGCAAGTGAAATAAAGCATTATATTTTGAAAGACTTCTGTTACGAAAAGTGCAAATTTTATTACGTTCATTATGATGTTACGAAGCTTTAAGAGGCAAACGTTGCTGTATGTTGAGCAAGTTTGATATCTTTGATGCCAGAAAGTTGTGTGACTATACGTTACTAATAAAAATGTTATTGTTATAGAAAATTAAATAGTCTCGTATAATTTTTGCTTCAACTTTTTTGCAGCCGTTGCAGTAGCGGTTCGTTCCTCGCAATTTTTCGGATTAGAAGGTTTTAGTTTTCCGAAACGGAGATTTTAAGTTTTAATATTTTGACAAATAGCATCATGCGAAAAAAAATGTTGAAAGGTCTTGTTTTCTCACGTGCAGCTCAATAATTCAAAAAGGCTTAACGCTAATATGTTCGTCGTATAATTTCCTTCTCCAAACAGAAACTTGCTACAGCATTTTTTTTGCCGTTTCTTCCAAACTAACTTTCCCGCCAATTCTTCACAGTTTTAGCGATGGAAAAAAAAAGCTTAAGAGGATAGACGAACGCTGCTGCACGGACTTCTAATTGCATTTTAAACTTGCCTCTAAATTAAAGACTAACTTAAGTTGCTTTTCAGTTCGACGGTAAGTAATTTCACAGGCCCCCCAATCGGCAAGTTCCCGAAGGAAAAGATGGCCGACCAACATTTTTCGAGTTGCCAATGAGAAAGAACAATGGAAGTGGGGGATTATAAGGTAGGCCCTTTTTGTACGAGATCGTTAAATTTGGCTCAAAGTGTCTTTCCCGCCTGTCGGGTCTCTAAGTCTCCTCCCCCTTCGAATGCGTCTCGAGAGACGCGCGCGTCTGTAAACCACAGTCGTTCGTTAGGCGCGCGCACGTTAAGATTAACTCCGATTGACGTTTGAATTGTTATCTCGAGCGTGCACGCGCTGCATCCTAAAGACAGCCAGCCAGGCACCTTTGATGAAGGCACGTTTTTGCACTAACGACAGCAACGCCTTGTTACCCAGTTGCGCATTTTTCCCTCGAGGAAAAGTCAACTTACAGACCTGCCATTTTAAAAATGTTTTTTTTTTTCCGTTTGTAAATTAATCACACTCTTTTGCTGTCTGTAATGCGGGCACATCAACCAGCTCTCTTTTAGCGTGGGCGGGTGATGCGTGGGCGTTCGTTATGTTTGTCATTGTCGAGCGGAATTCAGACTAGTTGAAGTGTATTTCTAATGGCGAAAGTCACTGCCTATACACGCACGTAGCTCTCCTTGAGGACGTAAGGTGTAGAGGTGTGAAGGAAAAACTTAAAACGTTATAAACACGTGAAGTCAGAGCCTTTCTTCACGGATTTGAATTTATCGACATGTATTTTCTTTTAGTTTGTGGAGGATTCTGTTATTCTATAGCTATAGCTGTGTGCGTTGTGCGAGTTCCTAATGTTCTCAAAAGACGATATATAAAACATTCGTAGCATATTGTATACTTGGCTTTGAATTAAAAAAAAAAAACTCTTTTAAACAAATCTTAGCTTTATAGGCCATGGTTCCTGAGAAAGAATTTATTTGTCTGTATCTGACTTATGTCAGTTACACACCTCAAACATAAACTGACGAAAACTATGTATATTATAACCCTTCACCTAGTTATCAAATTATGTAGTTTTATTACCCACCTTAATTATTAGTTCTATAATAAATAAATAGAAACAGTACACTGACAAGTAACGATTACCGTAAATCGTCAATTAAACGCCCATGGGCTGTTAAAATTAATTCGAAAAAAAAAAACGTGGGTGAGACTTAACAAATCATAATTCGAATCTTTCGTCTCTCCAGGGAGGGTGTTTAGGCCTAACTACATCGCGGGAAATTCGCAGTTTATGCGATCATTCACGTACATGATCTTGGTTTGGTTTAACGTATTAACGCAATGCCTTTATTCTCATTTGCTCAGGAATTTAAGTTTATTTTCTAGTTTATTTAGTTTGCTTTATGTATGAAGCTTTTAGTTGATTTTCGTGCGGAAAAACCACGACTGTTTTCCTTTAATGTAGGCAGCTTTAAGTCAACTTCTAGCAGAAAAATTGACGATCTAAAATGCTTGCTTTATGCGATCTAAAATGCTTTAAGGGCAGAAATCGTGAAATAACTACGTTACAGTGCCCTAGGTAATAACTAGTATAATTTCACGACTTGTGACCTTAAAAGCATTTTAAGTGGATGGGCTATCTTTGCCAGGGCAGAGTTAACAGGCGACTTTCGGTAAGCCTAACCATTTACCTACATTAACCTTTCACTAATTGGTTCAAAATTAATTTCATAAAAATTCTGGCAAACTGGCACGAAAAACAGAGTTAAGACCGCTATAGATGCTCTAAGTGCATCCACAACCTAAATTGGTTTATTGCAGGTAATAAACTCTGCGGGTACTGCGAGCTATAAATGGCTGTCGACTTTCCACTTTAAAAAAAATAAATTGCAATTCTTGTCAATATTCCGTAAGCTGAATTACTTCATTAAAAACTCGAAGCTTTAGGTATGAAAAGTATGTCTTAGCAACTTTACTCTTAGGCCTGTTAGTTCTAGTAGCCTAAAAGTAAAGTTGCTAAGGCATACGTTTCATAACTAAAGCTCTTAATGAAGGAATTCTCATGCTTGTATACAGAACGTTGACTAATATTGCAATTCATTATTTTAAAGTGGAATGTTTCAGCCATTCTAGCACGCAGTGCCCGCAGGGTTATTATGATATCTTTATTTATTTATTCCATATTTGGTATTAACATGCTGTTTGACCGTACTTAGCGTTTAATTCATGCCACTAATAAGTAGGAGTCTCTGTTTTCAGCAATATTGAAAGAAATAGTAAAAAATTGTTTATCAATACATTTTTTTACAGCTTTTTCATGTTGGTTTCGTTCCTTTTTTTTTTTTTTTGTTTTGGTTCCCTTTTAAATTGCTTTCGTTCCGCTTTGTATTGTGCAAAGTATGACAAAGAACGAAAGCAAAATACAACGGAACGAAAGCAAAAAAAAAAGGAACGAAACCAACATAAAGCTGTATAACTCTTTGGTTACGGCAATGCTTTCGAACATTAGGATTTGTTAAGTAATGTTTATTACCACTGTTTGCAACAATGGAGAGAAGGATGCGACACTTGTAACTCCGGGAGATGCAACAATCGCCGAGGAGCGTTATTGTGAAATCCGAGGAGGTACAAGCCGTATCCCCCGAGCCATTATTGCAAACAGTGGTATAATAAATTTCTTGTACTCATACGTTATTGTTGCTGGTCTCGGACCGATTGTTACGTTGTTGTTGCATTGACAATGACTTAAAAAGTAACATTAGAGTGCAATTACTCTCCGCTTAAAACAACGCATTAACAAATATTTAAAACAATGATGTTGCATTACTGGAGAAGTCTTGCGCAATATTATACGGCGATTAGGGTTGTTTTTTTTTTACTGAGATTGGTGATCCCTTCTAGGATTTTCTGCCCTGTAGTAAACAACCAGAAGGACAATTTAGCTGGAGAAATTGAAGAGGAAAACCCAGGATATTTGACATGCATTTATATGGCATTTGTTCCTTCAATTGCAACAATCAAGTATGGGTAGAAGTCTTGTTATTTTTGAAATTAGATTTCGTCCAAATTCAAAGTCTACCAGAAATTAGGAACCTCATTAGAAGGAAATGTCCATTTCGTGCATTTATTAAAACGCCCTTATCAGAGTGAAATGATTCACTTGGCGGTGATTAGACGAATTCCTTGCTAATGGCTTGATCATTAGAAGAGGTGTCCTGACCAAAACTAATATTCCAACTGGTTTCTGTGGGAATTAGCCGAGGGAAAAAAATTAAGTTGTAATATTGTTATCAAAGAAACGGCTCGATATCTTTCATTTCCATTTTGGCCATTTTCTTGTAGTGACGTGATTCGTATGCAGCCTTGATAACCAGTGGCGTAACGTACAAGTATGCTGTGTCCTCAATGCGTTGGGGCCCAGGCCTCTAGGGAGCCCGCCTGGTCTGCGAACATCCGTAATTAACAAATCCGCATATAAAAAAAGTTATGCTTAATGAAGAGTTGCGCTGTAATATGATGAATAAACAAACAAAAATCAAGTAAGAGCTTGGAAACATGTTTTATCTGCTAAACACAATAAAGAAATTTTTATTTTCAAGATACTGTATCACAGATCCACCATCTTCATATCGCATGAACAGACCTATATACAGACCCCAAACGGCCCAAATCAATCCAAAATAAACCCTTTTAGCTTTTGTTATGCTCAAACTTCGTATGATTATCTCTACTAAACCATTTTTTTTATACAATTGGCTTTTTTAACCATAGTTTAAAATTTCATTTAAATTTTACGTTTGTGGCAATAATAAACCAGTCTAAGAAGTACACTGTGAAAACATGTGTTCTAAATAACCACGTTTTAGACACATCTAGAAAACGTTTCTAAACGTTTTTAGCCGAAAAACACACAAAAGCGTTTTACAAATAGTATGGGATGAGGAAAAAAAACCTTTCGAAATGTTAGTGTTGGAGACGTGAAATGTGTTTAAAATAAAACACTCGCGTGCAATTTTTAACACTTTCGTCGCTGTATGTTTTAAGAATGTGTTCATTAAGTATTTAAAATTGAACGCGAGTGTTTTATTTTAAACACATTTCACGTCAGCAACAGTATATATACACGTTCATGTATTGAACGGTTTCTTCTCTTTCCATGCTATTTTGTAAACAGCTTTCATGTGTTTTTCTGCTTAAAAAAAATAAAACGTTTTTTAGGTGAGTCTAAAATGTGTTTATTTTAAAACACGTGTTTTTACAGTGTAAGAGTGATTAACGAAACTGTTCTATAATTTCTATACGGGTGTTGGAGTAAAAGAAAGACGATAGCACATCTTTCAGCTTATTTCACTGACACACCGTGATTGGGATTCGAGCCAACGAATTCCGCATCACAGACAGGATGTACTTGTCATCTAAGCAGTCTCTCTCTCCAAAAGGTATTTTTAGTGGAGGCTATTATTTTGCGTTTGTGCCGTTGCGTTTCTTTTACTCTCGTATGATTTTCAGTGAGCCATTTAAACAAGATGGTGCCCAGGTAGCAACTACATGTTCTGACGCAGTCAGTGCTTTGGCTGGAATGTTGCGTTGTTACACATTTTTATTTAGAAATAATGTTTTGTAAATGCAGTTTACAATGCGGAATTCGTATTTCTTAATTTATAAGAGGCAAGGTCCTACATAAGGGCTTGCGGAGTCCTGTAAAGTCTCGTGTCCGATACGCTGACTAAATCTCTTTTCGTAGGCTGCACTGGTGACTAATTGTTAATCAAGGAGTACAGTAATGGAGGATGTCCCTTACAAGACGATTATCCTACAAGAGTGAAAAAGTAACTAAACTTATAACGTTCTGTAAAAATAACCCCTTTCTAGCCAGAGTCACAAGTAAACGACATTGCACATGTGCGTTTTAGATCTAAAATTATCTTGCTTTGCAATGCATTTAGCTCGTGACCAAAGGTTATTTCGGCGGATAACTAAAAGTTTTGTTACTTGCATGCTTTTGTAAGTTTTGCCTGTTGTCCGGAGCATGGCCATATTTGCTTACTACGAAATGTTCTCTCCAATTGAAAATCTTCTTCCAAATTTACTTCTTTTGGAAATGTTGATCCGTTGTAAATTAAGGACGTAAAACATCTAATGGCACCCACATTTTTAAACCACACCTTGAATTATTATTGAATACTTTTGTCATTTTCATTGTTTAAAAGTCTCCGTCTAATCACGTAACTGGAGATCTGCAACAATATCCCGAGTATAAACTTTGGCCACTTTTGTTGAGCATTGTTGTGCTAATTATTCGTTTACATTTCACCAATGTACCCCCTTTTAACTTATTGAAAATTGATTGTTCCAATAACGTGAAAACGGTTAGCACAACAATGTGAAAAATCAGGTTACCTAGTAACCACCTGATTTTACGCTATTACAACAATCTACTCCCCAATCAGTTAAGAGTTGATACTATGGAACAATGAAAAAGACAGCCAAACCATCGAACCATGCGTCAACAATGACTGTGACATCACGCTTTGCCAACATCGTGAAGTCTTGGAAGGACACCATTGTTATTATATAGATTCATTGTAATTACACATGCCTTCATGATTGTTGCAACTTCTAATGAAAAATGTCGCGAAATCGTTCAACACATATATCAGAATCGATTTAAGTTATGTTAATAAATCACTTATTGTTACACTTCTGCAAAAAAGGGTCGGCGTAAGCGATTTGGAGGACATTTTTTAACGAATGCAGTCCTCGAAGTTAGAAAACATTCTCAGCCACAAGCTACTTCGGACTATTTTTTACCTCCTTGAACAGCATTCGATAAAAACTGTCTTCAAAATTGCTTACACCGCCCCATTGTTGTAAAGGTGTGGCAATAACTAATCTTCTCAAAGGTGTTCGCCTATTCCACACTCCTGTAAGTTATAGTTATTGTCACAGTTTTGCACCAGTGGGCCGGGGTAAGCGATTAGATAAGTTTTTTTTGTCGAAAGTTGTCCAAGAGGCAGAAAAATCGTGCAAGGCAGCTTAGAGCCTGTGTTCTTTTCTATAGCTTCGAGGACTGTATTCGATAAAGACTTTCCTGTAAATCGCTTACACTGGCTCACTTTTGAAATAGTGTTTTATTATAACTTAAATCGGTTCTGACATCAGTTTTTAACATTTGGCTGTTACTTAGTTTATTTACGGAGCTCTGACCCCTAGCAGGTCATCAGTGACACCAGTAAATCCTACATTGTTATTAGAAGTTGCAACAATCACGAGGGCGTGTGGAAATTACACGGGATCGTTTTACTAACAATTGTGTGCTTGAGCGCGTACCCGAGGCCACAGTCACAGACATTGTCGATAGGTAGTTATAGACCCATAACAGTGGTCGAAGCTTTGTTTATTTGTCTTTTTCACTGGAGCAGATGTCCGGAGATAAAAATCGATAGTATTATTATTACCATGCTTTCGTAATTTTCATTGTTGCAAGTGTCGGCAGATGACCAGGAGTGGTTAATGCTCTCTAAAACCCTTTGAACCCTTCGTGTACTTAATTTAGCGGTACAGTTACAACAATGGTCCTAGTGTACGTATTTGGATACTTATACTCTTCACTCGGCATGATAATTATAACAATAGGCGGTATAAGTATCCAATTTATTTATTTATTTATTTACACTACTAGAACCTACAGACCTTAAATCACACCCTCAGTCTAACACTAAATCTAAAAAAAAAGTAAACCAATGTATCCAATGTGTGTTACCAACAATCATTGGGACTCCATACTGAACGATTGCACGGCACTTTGTCACCGTCGCAACATCAAGGACGAGGTAACAAAGTAGTAGAAAACAACGCCAAAAAAGCTTTTTAGCTCAAGATGACATTAAAATGATCAAATCCGCCCATCGAAGCACGTTGGGTTCATTTATTCATTCATTTACCTCAACAAAAGTTAATCTTTGGTAATAAAACACTTATTACCATACTTTTGCAACAGTGGTTGCGATAGGTGATTTAATGTATAGTTTTTTACGTCCTAGGAGCACGGACATCCTCGGCTGGTCCTCGGACGACACGCTGCTTCCTTGGACCTATAAACTATACAATAACTCACTTATACCAATCCATTGTTGCAAAAGTATGGCAATAAACATTTATTACACTGAGTTTACTAATAATGCTTTGATAGCACAGTGTAGGAAGCGTGTGTTACTGCTAAGTACACTTCTTAGTTTTGTAATATTGCTTTGGTAGTACATTATGTGTCAGTTTGTAATAGCTAAACCATTAGTATTAAAAAGTAGCCGGTTTTAACCTGTGCAATTTGCATGATTTTTAAAAACCTGTCAATTCTACCTAAACGTCTGTTAAATGTCAGAGAGCTTGCCACAAAAGAAACTAACATTTTGGAAGAATAAATAGGCTAGTTTTGTCAAACAAACCTACTTTTGCTCCAGCATTTGGTATTAACAATCTCTTCCCTACATAACATCCCCTGCTTATTAGCTGTGTTTTTGCAGAGTAAGATGTTCCTAGTATTAATCTTCATGTGTGGGTTTGCCCACCATGACGGCTATAACCAGGTGGCTATATTTCCTTAGCCTCAGGATCAAAACCGCTGTAATCATCAGTCACTGACTCAACCAAGCAATCCATATTTTTTTTTTTTTAATTTGCTAAACTTTTAGCAATTTAATGTTAAATAAAGATTAATGATATCCTGGAGAAAGATTTAAGTTTTTTTTTCTTTTTTTTTTATCCTGTCGGCGCGAGGTGTGAAATTACACCCTGCTGTTTACATTGTAAGATTCATCTCAATCTCAATTGGAATTCTGGCCTAAAGGTAAATTGGTGCTGTAGACATTTTCTGAAGACGCTGTGCTCTGAGAGTGCATATGTCTGTGTACCTGATGAGCCAATACACAAGTTGTGTACTAGCAGTATAGTTTATGTGGCGGCAGTACACATTTTGTAGAAAAGAATGTATTCTGCCATTACGTAAAATGTCTACCTTTAGTACACAATTCGTGTGTTGGCTCAGCTGGTACACGGAGATGTGTACCCTGTACGAACGCAGCGTCTTGAGAGAGTGTGCACATGCAGATACCATTAAAAAGCAATCGAATATTAAAATACCCGTTAAACATTAATTGCATAGTCGAACGTTATTTGTTCATCTCATCTGCTCGAACAGAATTTAAGAAATCTGCTCATTTTTCCTTCTTCTGAAACAGTCACGACATCAAACGTTGTCGAAATACTTTGAAATTTGATTACGCATAAAGCAATCTTATAGTTTTTCGTTTAACATATAGGCCTAAAGGGTGGGGTTAAGTTGAGAGTTTAGTGTCGTGACTTAGAAAGGTAGTACCTTGGTGGGACTACGAAAAATGCTTTATTTTAGCCAGATGTCACGACTTTTGCCGTTGTGGCATATAATTGTTCGTTCATTTGCATTTGGTGGAAAATGGCACGACCACTTTTTGTGTGTGTGTGTGCATGAAGATGCATAAGTGCGGTTTCGTCATTTAATCTTATAATTCACTTACTTTTACACCACTTACCACGAGTTGTGTCTATTTATTATGCGAAAGGAAACTGAACGCCATCGAAATCTAAAATACCTTTCGCACTTCGTTAAATGAATATTCTTGCAAAAGTATTGCCCAAAAATGTTTCACGTTTTTCGTGTAAAGGTAGAAACTTTGTTAAGTGAGTATTTGTTGATATTGCTTTAGTTTCATTCTGCGGCAATAGAACAATTTAATGATCATTGGTTTCATTGGTTTAACTTGGTGTTTTTCCGCCATAAATCACTTGCAATATACGTTGCTTGTCCCAAAATATTTTGCACTATTGTATAAATTAGTTTGCATAAGCAAGTTGAAAATGAAAATCCACCAAATATTTTGTGGCGCAAACTGAGAAATACGGTGAAAGCCTCGTCCTGACAGCTGATAAAATAGCCACAAGTACGTCAATATAAAATAAATTTACAATTTTCGGTAATAAAATGCATGTCTTGATCACAATTAAATATAATATTTACAAGTAAAAACGCAGCTACACACAATGGTTACTTATTGCAAATCCATCTGCAAACTGTGTGTTGCTGTGTTTGTACTTGTAAATATTGTTTTTAATTGTGACCGAAAATTAAAATTGGTTTATATTGATGTAATTGTGGCTATTTCATCGCCTATCGGAACGTGACTTTCATCGTACGAAAATAAAATTAGGACAAACAATTATTATTGGACGAAAAGTTAAATGGGTGAAAATGTTAAATAAACACAAATGTAAACTTACTTCCATTGCCTTTTACACTTGTAGATGTCCTGAATGGGAATTGAACTGTCGGTCATGAAATCAACAGCAGAAGCTCCGCTCGGGCATACTGACACGGCCTAGTGTTATGTTAAACAGCAGTGTTTTAATGCATTTAAAAATTATAACTCTTCAAAGCCCAGCATCTCAGCGAAGTACTTTTCACCAATGACGAAGAATTAAAGAACGACTAAGTAATTTTCTTTTCAGTTAAATATAATTATATTACATTAGTTAGCTGCCAATTCATTGATTACAATTCTCGTACTGGAATAAGCATCTTTTAAATGATTTCTATACTTACCAACAAAACGTTTGCTAAGCTGTATAATGCTTAAACGAAGAAAGCCTCACTTAAAAGTTTGAAACTTCTCCGCACAGAACACTGTAAAAACATGGGTTTTAAAATTAACAGATTTCAGACACACCTAGAAAACATTTTAGAAGTTTTTACTTGAAAAAACACGTAACAGCGTTTTACCAAAAGCATTGGATGAGAAGAATTCTTCCAAAACTTTAGTGTTTATATAGTACTGTGTAATGCGTTTAAGATAAAACATTTATTTGCGTACAATTTGCAACTTTATAAACACATGCCTTAAAAACACATATAACGATAAAAGTGAACAAAATAAAACAATAGCGTTTTTATTGTAACACATATATGTTTTTGAAAATTGTGTTTAACGAAAACAGCTCTTGTTTATCATGTGTTGTAAAATAAACACTACTGTTTTAATATAAAAACACTACTGTTTTCTTTTAAACACTTTTGTCGCTACATGTGTTTTAAATATGGGTGTATAAAATGTTGCAAATCAAACGCTGGCGTTTTATTTTAAACGAATTTCACGTTTATACACTACACTACACTTCAATATTCTTAGAGGTGTCTTCTTAATCCGTGCTATTTTTAAAACACTATATGTGTTTCAGTTAAAAACATCGAAAAATCTTTTCTAGATGTGTCTAAAATGTGTTTAATTTAAAATACATGTTTTTAGAGTGAAATTGCTCTTAAAGTTCACCGAAGCACAAAATCCGATGGCAACTCAGTGTTGTTAAATGTAAATTGGTTTCATGATAAGTAAATGGCTTCACTTCAAGTATTAAATATTAAGTTTTGCAAAAGTTGTCGTGAACGTTGTTCAAACTACGCACTTATCACACTCATTTGTCTGATAAAAAGCTCAGCAAAACTTATTCCAAAAAATAAGTTGTTCCAAAACTTGTTTGTTCTTTCCAGGAAATATTATAATTATAATGAGGATGATAAATAAAAGAAAGAGTTGTTTAAGTTTGCAACAAGATCCAAAGTGTACTTAAATGAGAGCTTTGATGGTTGTCGTGCTCTAAAAACAAACAAATGAAGCCGGAGTATATTTATTAATAAATGATGATGACTGATTTTTAAAGTGAAAAACAACCATCTAAGTTGATGAATAAATAAAAATGTTGTCAATTTCAAGCCGGCTTACATTTTCTCTCTTTCCCCTATTTGCTCTCTCTCTCTGCTTAACGATAGAGTGACACATTTTTTATTTTTTATGTAATTTTTTTTTAGCAATTTGCTTTGACAACTTATCTTTTCTTAAAAATTGCTGTCACTAAAGTTTTGCTTGGAGCAACGCTATGCATGCACTCAATTTTGTTGCGTGTCTCTTTCTAATTACCTATTCACGGTACCTTTGACGAGATTGGGGGAACGAGGAGGAGGGGGGAATAAGGGGGGGGGGAGGGTGCTTGGGCGACTAAAAGAAACGCTTGCTTGGATCTAAGTTCCATCATTACAGACCCCAGCACCTCTGTTACGAGGGCCGTAATGGGGGAACGTGTGCACATTTTAATTTCTTTTGCACCGTGAACACGAGAACAGGTGTTTGTGCCCAATTCTTTTTGCGGCCATTTTCATTTCCATTTGCGCAATTCTGAATGTATCGTGTATCTGTCTCTCTGTCTTACTTTCACGTTATTCGTTTTTTTTTCCTTTCTTTTTTTTTTTTCCATCCGCCAGCAATTGTCTATCTTTCTCTATTTCTGATCCCTCCCACCGCCCTTTGGCGTTAGCGGGGGTGGGGGTGGGGGTCGTGTGGGGTCGACGAGAGCGGGGCTTGCTAATCAACACCCTCGCTCCCATTGGTTCGCTATTGTCATGGCAACACCCCCGTTTCGCAGCATCCCTCTTCTCCGATTGGTCGTTGGTGATCCTCCCGCGCTCTGCAACGCAGATCATTCATCGTTAATTGGCAGACGCATGGGCGGCCGAAAAGATAATGTCGCCCGCCGATCAGGGCGTGGGGGCGCCCCGTTCAATACGGCAAGAAACGGCTAAAAACGACACGCCCTTTTTAAGAAAACGCCCTAAGATCGACGGCTCTAAGAAACGGAATGGGTTTGTGAGTGCTGCCGCCCGCGCCGCCTTCAAGAATCATGGGTCTGCTTCTCTGCACAGCACGTCCTCTGGCGGCAGGCCTGCGTCTAGAGATGCTGCATCTGCGCAAAATGGAAGGAACGAAGAGACAGGAGAGTTCTGAAAGAAAAGAAAATATTTTTTCAGAAATTTGTTCGTACGGAATAGTACAGTATATAGCAGTTAAATCATACATCTTTTTGTTATAGACAATAAAAATATAATTTCAGTGCATCACTAATAAAAGAACGCAAGTATATAATGAAGTCATGTGCGATTCGGGAAAATTCGGGTTGTTTGTGGTACCTATACGCAAACATTAATAAAACTACCATTATTTCAATAGTGTAAATTCCCTGAAATTCTTCTCTTTCAATATTTTAACAAACTTGTTTAACATTGATTTTGATGGGGAGGGCATTCGCCATGGTTAGCAAATTTTTAAAGCTTATTTCGTTAGACAGAATTTTGGGTTTATTATTTAAATAAAATATATTAACAAAATCAATACCTGTAGTTGTTAATATAAAGGAATATTTTTAAGTATTTATAAGCAGCATTCTGTATAACAAGTGCCCACGGTCTAAAAATATTTTAAAATTGTATTTAAAACTACCGGTGGTTTAAATTTGTTGATTCCAAATGTTGTGGTCAAAAGCACCACAGCCGAAAGTTGGAGTATTAAAGAGAACATTTTAATGTGGCTGCCTTAATACGCGAAGGATCTTCAGGACTTGGCGTAGTAATGGCGTTAAGTACTGCTGCATTAATTCGGTTTTTGTCGTTTTTTTAATCAGTTTCAGAAATGAAAAGCATTGCCGGCCGTGACGTGCCCAGGGGGAGGAAGCATTGCCCCTGCCCTTTTCGCAAAAATGCCCTTTTTTTAAAAAGAAAAATGACCTGAGAAAGCCTAAAGGCTTAAAAAGAGACCCTAAAATGCCAAAAGAGCAAAAAAGGACACGAAAGGGGCAGAAAAAGTGTAAAATGAGACAGCAAAAAAAAATCCCAGAAAGAAATGTTTACTAAAACTTTATGTGCCCTCTTACTAAAAGCTGCCCCTGCCCTCTCGGGGGTCTGTGCACGCTACTTATTGACGGTACTAATTTCTGATTTAAAAAATATTTTATCCAAGCAAATGTTTCAAATTTAAGCTATTGTTTTCAAGCTAAATTAAACTCTTTTAGCAATCTGCGTTTGGCGTTGGACATACGGACAACGGCATATTTTAGGTAGGTTACAGTGGTAGTTTGGTAAAGCTGAAAATTAAACTAAAACAAAGCAAAGTATAGAAAGGGATATTAATTATTGAAAGAAACCCTGTTCCTGCTGTTGAAGAATTTCGTAAACATAAAAACAAATAGTTGAATGAGCATCTAATGACAATCACGGTGTTTTTGAACCTTTGTGAATGAACAAGTTTTTCTCACACGACATCACAGCACCTTAACAAAAATAAAAGTTGTGAAATTATTTTGTAGGCATGGTGAAATTGGATAAAAAAGTGTGCCCCCGACATACAAAATCCCACAAGGCATCGGCAATATACACAAAGCTTTAATTTTCGACCTGAAATTTGCAGGTCTTGGTCACCTAAAATACAAACCAAACATCAACACAATGAAAAAATGAGATGAAGAAGGCTCTTGCATGAGCAAAGGTAGTTGACAATAAAAACCGTAAAATCTAAAAACTACACACAGATGATGTGAAGCTGTTTCCAGCTAAGTCGTTATCTTTCAATGATGTCATCAAATAATGCAACACGTTGACTGGCAAATAAAAAAAAATAATTAGCCCAATTGTGTGTGATTGGAAACACCATCGAAAACTTTTCAATCGTGCGTATTTGGACTTGCCAATGATTGTATTGTATATTTGATCCCATCTTTCCAAGATGGTGACCTAGCTGTTACTAGCTTCACATCACCTGCGTGTGGTTTAAGATTTTACAGTTTTTATTGTACGTACTCTATGCAAGAGCCTTTTCATCTCATTTTTGCATTGTGATGATGTCGGAATTGTATTTTAGGTGATCAAGACCTGCAAATTTCAGGCCGAAAATTAAAATTTTGTGTGTATTGCTAATGCCTTGTGGTACATTGTTCGTTAGGGTAAGTCTTTTTATCCAAAAATAAAAGGCTGTTCCGTATTAATCCCACTGCATTACCCTGCAGTTGCACCAACAGCCACCCACCAAACGCTAGCGTGATGAAATGTTCTTTCCCCCATTTCCTACCCTTGCACCAATTAACCTCAAGTCTGTTTCCATATTTAATTAGGAATGAGAAATGCTCAAGACTTATTACATATGGCAGCTGGAGCAAAATGACGAGCATGAACAGGGGGTAATTATAGGTAGCCACGGTTTTCAGGCTTAGGGAATGAATTTCTTGCTTGCAATCCGTTTTGGTCATCCTATAAGAAAAGGGATTAAAAAACAGTCGAATGTAAGTCTGCATCGTTCTCCCGGTGATCTTATCGTTATACAGAACACTTTGGAATTTTGTTGTAATGAATTTCAAGCTAAAAGTAGTTTTACACGTTTCGCCAATCGTTATTCGCTGAAGTAATAAATTCCTGAATGTTGGGACGCAGAATATTTACTGGAAAAAAAAACAATGCCTAAATGGAACGTTTGAAGTTAACTTCGAAATGCCAATTATTTCATCGACGACAGCTGTCGCTAATGTGGTTTTAAAATAATTTTAATTTTTAATGCCGGAATTAAATTCGTGACTGCTTTGTTGTTAATTGTTCTAAAAATACGAAAGCTTTAAAGTTTTGCAAATATTATTTTGACAGCTTTTAGGGCAATACATATATACCCCTTCGCCAAATTAGATCTATGAATGCATAAAAATTTCGACAGCTGGACCCACGCCCCCGCTTTTTCCAGTGACGTAATCACGTGACAGCACGTGACACGGGATCTCCATTAAAACGTACAAACTTGCAAAACGTCGGTTAATTGTCGATAGGCGGAGCTGTTGTGTAACGAAATGATTGGTGTACTCAGAAGTGCTTTTAGTATTTTTTCAAATAAACATAAACACATAAACCTAAACAAAAACATATACATAAAAAAAATCGTGAAGAGTGCAGTCAGCAGCTAGACAAACTTATGGATGTAATTTTAACTTTTATTAACCGCTAAAATGCTTACATAGGACCATTACATAGCGGAAACAACAGTTGCTTAAATAGTGCGTGTTTAAATTAAAGAATTTTTACATTTTGACTTGACCTAAATGATTTTCAAAGTTTACAATTCAAAGTTTCTGTACAACTAAAGACAGTTTATGTTGGCGTGTATGATGTACTTAGTTTCCGAAGTCAACTCAAAATTCTTGACTTTATAATTGTATCATTTCCAAATTAGAACACTCGTTAAATTCGGCTAAGATTAAAAAGTAAGCAAAGTGAGCTTATATTCTCCGATTAGTGATAAAACGATTTTTCGGTGTCGGTCGGTGCCGTTTTATTGCATTACTGTTGTTTTTTAAACACAACAAATATCTGTTTTTTTTTTTTTTTTTTTTTTTGTAAGTGTAAAACAATTCGCCTCTTTGGGAATCCTCCATAAAAATACCAAAGAGAAGTGCTTCGATTAAAGCCTACAATTACAATAAATTGTATGTGACCGAACGTAAGCATTGCAGCGCGTAATTTCTTTATCTTAGCTAATAAATTAACAGGCATTAACCGTATTTGGTGCACTGATAACTGGTACACTGGTATTTGGCAACCTTATTTGTTACACGTCTCACAGATGGATTTTTCAACGCGGGTTCATAGGTGGGGGAAACCCCGCCCAATCCGACCCCATAATTAAAACATTCAAAAGTCAGTATTCCGAAAGTTGTAAAAGAGTTTGTCACATGGAAATTAAAGGAAAATTTGCTAGAAATTAGAATTTTACACTGAATTTAACTTTACTTTATTCAGGAAAAAATAAACTGCAAAACAAAATGTTTACTTTTTGAAAATGTGAAAGCATCGGAAATGAACAATAGCAAAATGGACACAGACAAAATGAACAAATATGAAAAAAATAAGTTAATTGATTCAACAATGCAATTAGCACATTGCATCAAAATTTCCAGGTGATTTTTCTGAAAAATTTTCCACATGTGTAACAGATTGTGTTGACTATTTTACATGAGTCCTACTGTGGATTCATGTAATTCATATTTGACTCCCAATGACTTTGAAAAGAAACGCAAACAATACATGCAATCCAACACTTTTTTTTTTAATGAAAACCTTGGAAAACTATTCAAATGAAATTTCACCAAAGATAACCCTGAAAATAAATTTTAAATATTGTAATTTGGTAAAGGAAAAACACGAACTGGGTTCATTTTTAACCCCATCTATGGGACCCAGGGTTAAAACTCCGCTATACCGACCAACTAAGACAATCTACCGAAGGTGAAACGTGTCAAGGAAATCCGTCGGTTTTCGGCCTTCTTCAGTTTGTTTTCAGAAGCTCCGTTTGTTATGGAATTGTAGCCATTCTTTAAAAAGATTTCTACGCCATAGCTGCAATTTTAGATTTGCGGTTCTTTACGAATGCTTTGTGACGTTTCATTGTGCTTGGGGTTTCATTGTGCTTGGGGTTTCCTTGTGCTTGGGGTTT
>JAHWFP010074180.1:8235-19350 GCA_023313725.1 Lithobius niger | reverse complement strand
ATGTGTGGTGCGTAAACGTGCGCCTCATCAGTGGCGATTGGAAAGTGTATTTTTATATGACGTATACAGGGTGATATCAATTAAGTTGTGACCCAGCTTGATAGCAAAAGTACTACTGAACGATTACGTTACGAACCCGGGTGTTGTGATGAGGCCAAGAGGGTCCACTGATTGGGCAAGAAATGGTTGACCTTATCAAATGTTATCAAGGTCATTCAGCTGCTAACTTCTTAAATATGTACCACACACACACCATGAGTATAAATTAGGAACACGTAGGGAGCAAAGAGACATTATCGGACCAAATCGGACCAGATTTGCAGGACCTAATGACGTATGACTTATGTAAAATGACCTCATCATGACACTTTCAGCAGTCAAAATGTCTAAAGTCTTACCCCACCAGCCCCCCTCACCATGACGTGAGCATTTACAATCTTTTGAAGCTATTAGTACCAGTATTATTGTGTGCGCGGTGTATCTTGAGTCCTGCAAGTATTTTGTGAGTGGCTAAGTCTTCGTGGATGGGGTGGCTTTAATCGATGGCCGCCATTGTTTCTGTAACCATCTTGGATATCAACAAGGCACTCTGCTAATGAAAACGTACAATCGATTATCTGTGTTCGTTCTGCGGAGAACTCAAGATAGGCCGCGGACACTATAGAAGTATAGCTTTTTCAGTAAACTTTACAGACAAGCTTGCGACTGGTTTCGTGGCGTCTTCTCTGTCTCAGGTGCTGAATATGTTAAGGATATGGCCATACAAGCAAATGGTGCATTCATCATACTTGTATGAAACTCGATACGAGCTGGGTGTCAGGAACGTCGGGTGTTTATATAGAACATTTTTAATCCAATGTATCTTTTCGTTAAAAACGAAGCACGTTGTCCTAACAAGTAGTGGTAACTTGTCGGTGCTGAGTGCTACTTAATTTGGCTACAGAAAACCATATGCAGACAGTCTCAAATAGTGTAACACGCTATTTACGAATAGCGGGGCGCACCTTGTGTGAACGCACACGGTGCACCTTGCAGTTACATAAGCTGATTGGCGTCCTGTCAACTTCTGTCTACACATGAAGTTGGCCGAACGCCAACAGCCGGGAACGAGGCTACTCTATTGGTCAAACCAGTTAGAGCCGGCTCCAACCTGTTAGCGGTTACTCAACGTAATGCCTCAGGCAACTTCTATTGTTCTGGCCCGCGTATAAATACGAGGGCCTGGACCATCGGAAACCACTTGGTGTGGGGCAGACGACTCGAAAGGTTGTCTCCCTGGACTCTGCTAGGATTATACCAAGCTGCAACTTGTGTTAATGCCTATTACGTGTTCTCCGTGCATAGTCCCCTAGCTATGCAGTAAGGAGTAAATTGGGTTTGAGATTATTTTTGGATTCAATCGTCTACTCCCTGAGTTCGTCACAATAGGCACACGAAATGTGCATTTTCTTGAGGGGGGCGGGTCAAATTATTTTTGGATCTTGAGTTGGGCGGGGTGGATCTAGGTTTTTTTCAGGGTTTCGATAAAGTGAAGGAATTTCGTTTCGTAGGGAGACTGGGGCAGAAACTGTGTGTATTGCTTGCCGGCTCCACGACAGTTCTCGCACATGCCAGGGATTTAATGTCACTTAGCACTGCTGTGGTAAAATAATGTTTTTGCAGTGTTAATTCAACTGTCCAGAAGCCAGGATGCTGAATCCACAGCTTCTCTCACAGACGATCTTGTGACAAGCAGTTGAATACATCATCGATGCTCTCACGTAGGCTACTACGTAGGACGTATATGCATTGACCGATTATGCTTCGTATTTCAGGTTAATTTGCACCACAGTATAAGAACAGCTCAATTGGGTTACTATCTGAAACATACGGAAATTGTGGCTTTCCCAACATATGTAAAATACTTCGAACTATCTTGGCGTCGCTGTATTTAGTACTCGACATACAACGCTCCTAACTATATATGGAGACGAGGAAACTGAAAAGTTCATCACCTCGGACATAATTTAAGGCTTTTAAAATAAAAACTTAGCTGAACCATTGTTAAGTAAATGTACAGGGTCGTCCAAAAGTCCGGAGTCCGCAGTATAGTAAACGTATGGTGAGGAATAGAATTTAAACAAACTGACATTAGTACTGAATGACGCATGAGGAACGAACAAATTGATCACCAATACGATGACCTTGATGGTCTTTTTCAAGGTCATAACATTGCTAAATGCTTAACTAACCATCCCAGAGTAGTGGTGTAAAGTGGAAAGTTGTAGGGGATAACAGGACAAAAACAACCCAAATATCAGATTGAAATGAATCGAATTCATTCAAAATTGTACGAGATGTGGAAGAATCAAAATATATAGGAAAGAGTTTCACTCAGTTCTAGCTTGTAAAGCAGTGAAGCAAGTGGGGTGTACCAGTTCCCTCGTTTACGCAAGAATTTGTACCTGATACAAACTTATACACTGATAAAGATTATACACGTGTAAAGCAGTGAAGCAAGTGGGGGTGTACCAGGGTCCTCGTTCGGTAAGTCCTGCACGCAAGAATGTGTGCCTTAATACACATCTGCCCGAACCACGGTTTATTCTTTGGTTTTACGTGTATCATGAGAAGACGACGTGACCTTTGGTACGTTCGCAGTCCTGTGAAAGTTTTGATATCCACGCAAAACCAAAATTGGTGTAAGAGAAGCCGCCAAGTTTTCAAAAAAGGCATTAGAAGCCGCCAAGTTTCCAAACGGTCGGCCTTTGAAAGTAGTGATATCATTCAACTAGGGAAAGGCTGCCAAGATTAATCCTATAAGTCAGCCAACTTGGCGCATTGTCCTTTTCTTTAACTTTTTTTTTTGCCAGATGTGGTTATAGTGTTATCTCCAAAGATGACGAATTGGATAAATATCAGTGTTAGAGCTATAGAGCTATTATTGTATATAACTCTATACTGCAGCCTTAATGGGTTAGCTGCAAGGGGCACTGCAGAGAGAAACAGAAGGGCGTTATACTGAAGGATGCTGTGAAGAGTGATTTCTTAGACCTAAAATGCGCGATTTTTGTTGTTGGAGAAAACAACGTTATTTTAAGCCTAAGAAATCCGCTCTTCCGTTGTTTTTTCACTCCATTTTTATGTAGTGCACCTTGTAGTTATGCCCTCCAAAACCCATACTGGTGCCAATATGGCGGCAAATGTCACTGCTCTATAGGCTTGTACAGTTCTAAGCCCAACATGTTTCAGCAATCGAGGAAAGTAGTCAGACAAACCGGACATCTTCTTCTAATATTAGAGAAGCGGACAATGTGCCAAGTTTTCTGGCTAATAAGATTAACCTTGGCGGCCTCTCCCCGGTGGAATGATGACATCGCTACTTTCAGAGGCCGACACTTTTTGGAAGTTTGGCGGTTTCTCTTATACCAGTTTCGGTTTGGAGTGGATGCAGACGTACAAGAGTCCAGCTTTAACCGACGGACGGTTACTTTAAAATTACTTTAAAGTGGGCGAAGACTACCGTTGGTGCGGGTGGCGGCTGACCTGCTAGCACTAGCTGAAGCACCTTCGACGGAACAACGGCGGTTCGGTTAGACTGTAATTGTGATTTATTCACGAGGGGCCTCACTTATTGAATTACGCCGTGTTACGTGTAACCAACGTTAGTCAAAAGTGAAGGGAAGGGAGCGTTTGCAGTTTGTCTATAATGCTCTTTCCCTTTTGCCCCTCCACTGCCTCCCCCCGCCCCTCCTACACCATCTCAATTGCAGTCTCCGTTTTCACTCCATTAATGATGGCACGGCAAATTCTTCCGAGTTCAGATCGCAGAGGTTAATCATTTCAAAGAAGGAATTTGGTGGCTAAGTTGCACTTGTTCAATAATACACTTAAACTCGAGTGAAATATTGTATCCTCCACTTGTTAGCATCATGTAGCGTGCTGGGCGGATCAGCGTTGGCTTTGTTAGGGTCCTGAAATTAGGGTCCCGAAATAAATTTGGATGGATGGACGTCTTGGATTGAGGGAGGTTAACGAAAACGTGGACGGTGGAGGTGAGGGGACACAGGATACAAAAATGGGCTTAAAAGGACTACATGGGGAGTCGGTCGAAAATGATATGAGACTTTTCGCTAATCTCGGTCTTGTCTTGGCACGCTCAATGTCGTCTCGATTGGTATCGTTAATTATGTAATTACTTACGATGGATGTAAAAACGTGAGCTAATTGTTACCTCGTTGGTTTTAGCGACACAGGCGGTTCATATTGCACCGGCCAAAGTTTCGGTAGATAGGTGGGTTGGTAGGTAGCAGGTGTAGAGATTGATCTGCCATTGTCACCCGACCGTGCTAGGCAAGGTCGATTGTGTCCAAAGTAGCACTGCTGGACGTTATACTCAGGTACTCATCAGCTAGTTTGGACGCAATCGACCTTGCCTGCCACACCTTTTTCTCAGTTTGTCTTTTTCTTCCAACAACTCTTTTTATACCTACTGCACTGTCATGAGCAATTGTCAACAACAATGAAAAACTTGTGTACTTACAATACAAAATTGTAAGACGTGCGATGCCCAGACAACTATAACAGCTGATCACAAGGGCAACAATGTAGTCAAATCCCCCACCTTCATTACGTTCGTTCCTGTAGCCAAGTAAAGTCCAATTTCGATCTGTAGTTTTTTCCGCATTAGGTTTGCAGGAAATTGACTTTACGACGACACGTTTCCTTGCACTACGAATGCAAAAACATGTGGACATCATACTTGCAGACTCTACACAGTTACCTTTAGAGTCTACGAGTAGGAAATTTCCATGTTTTTTGCACTCGTAGTGGAAGGAAACGTGGCGTCATACAGTCGGTTTCCTGCAAACATAATGTGGAACAGACTAAAATACTAGAATTGTCCACCATTAATCCTCCACTGCAACAATTTAACTATTCATGGCGCCAAACTTTTCACTGCATTCACGATAATACCATTATTAATATTATTATTATATTGGCAGGGAAAATGTCATGGCAGAAAAGTGCAGACATCTTGGTACTGAACCAACAAATTAACATCAATGGCAACTCCTGTTTCAATAGTAATTTCATTTGACCTGTCCTTCACCCAAACCCATCTTGTATACGTCAATTCCGCCCGACATTGCCGTCCCGTCCTTGCACAGGTTTTGGCGGCAATGCCCAACAATTTTTTAACCTCTTTTCATTGTTGTAACGTGTTTTTACACTGTTCGTTACTTACGACATTAAATGAATACCTAATGCTACCGCCAGCAGCAATGTTCTAATTTTCATAACTGTCGAACTATTTATTAGTCGATGTGATTAACTTGGCTAGTAGGCTTAACCTTGTCGGCCTTTCCACGGTTGAATGATATCACTACTTTCAAAGGCCAACCCTTTTGGGAAACTTAACGGTTTCACTTACACCAAGTTTGGTTTTGGTTTGATCCACCTTACCATGACTGTTACTGTTCTTGGAGGTAGTTAATGAAGTGGGGGAGGGTGGGGAGCCGGGGGAGGGGAAAAGATCACTTATTTTTGGCTAAGATCACAAGCACTCATCGTAAACGTATTCGAGCTCAAAATTTCAAGTATTTTTTTTTATTCTCAGACCAGTGTTGCCAGATTTCCAGGGTGCAGCTATCGTACAAGCGGTCAAAAATTATCTATATCTCTATTATAGTACAAAAATGTGCAAAATTTAACAACAAATGGCGTACATAGCCTACAAAATAAAAGTAAACTACTTACGAAACTTTCTACATGAATTATATGGCTACACCGTATGCTTGCTTGTTGGTTGTCAATAATTAGTAAATTCCAGAGCTCCCAGACACGATTTTTTTTTTGCATAATAGAAGAAAGGATTTAAAAAAAAAAAACCATAAACCTGCCAAATCGATGAGAAAAAAAAAAGAATCGCGCTTAATTCTAATTCGCTATGCTACTTTTAAACGTTTGTTTACTGAATAAGAACACGAAGATTGCATACATCAGGGATTTGGCCTAGAACAGTCGATTTTTTTTTAAATTTCACTTAAATTTTCATTTTAAATGTTCCTTAAGATTCAAGTAGACTATAAACACTGAAAATCATTTTTAAAAGGAAAAATTCATTAATCTTAAAATGATCGTACAATTCGGCGTTATCGTGCAAGCGTTGTCGTATATCGTACGAGTACAATATAATCGTACGTTTACCGTAATTATCGTACATCTGGCAACACTGTCACAGACGGATGGTGAAAAGGTCCGTATTGTGAAGCATCATTATAAAAACTTTCGCAAAAGCAGCAGACCTGGTAGACACAAATGACTACCGTTATTGAATAGAATACTAAGGCTGTACCGATCAGCATTTTTTCTGCCGAACAGATTCCGATCCGATCAGCTACAAATTGATTGGTGTACCGATCCGATTTAACCGAACCGATCGCTACAGATTTTAAGCAATTTTTTTCTGGCTTACACAAACTTGTAGGCTAAAACAAATTTGGAAGCTAATGAAAACATTGGAACACATTTTTTTTTAACCAAATAAAAGTAAAAATTTGTCCGTTATTTACCTTAGCCTACACAATGTAAAGCATGCAGGCCTAGCCTAAATTAAAACAAAAGGTAATAAACATGTGGAGAAACAGAATTTATTCATTGTCAAGGGCCTGGCAAAAATTGAAAATCTGCAGGTTTTTGTTCGCCGAACCGATTTTTGCCGATCAGCCCAAAATCTGCCAAAATCTGTTCGGCTAAATCTGTTTGGTACAGCCTTATTGAATACATAGCTCTAGTATATATAGGGAAGTTTCGGTCAGTACTAGGTGGTGTAGCGAAAATACATAAAAAATACGATGGCACAGTTTCTAGAAAGTACCGTATTGGTGTCCACATTTTAGTGAGGAAAAACTTTTTTTAAGTAACATTTACCTCTTTTTTTTTTTTTTTTTAACAGAATGGCCTTACAGAATGTTGCGTGGCTAATCACTTAGGCTACCTTCAATGTAAAAGTATTAAATAAAACCCAACAACTGGAATACTATTACGGAGCTTACAGCCTAAAGTTGCCGTCACTATGTCTAGGGTAGGCACTAAGAATACTGTTAACCCAACGGATGGATATAATGAAATGATATAGGCTATTACAACTATACCGACATCCAATGATTGATGCCACTTCTTCCAATGAGACGTTCGTGAATATGGTTATCGTTCAAGATCTGTCGCTAAAGAGGTTGTGTGGGCGAATTTACACCCTACGCTTCCAGCACACCCACGTACTATGAAACGCCCACAAATCTGAGAATTCTGCATCTATTTAGAATTCTCATAAATGCCGAGAGTAAAGGAAGAATCACTTCCTAGTATTAAGAATCTTTAGACGGTTTCCAAGAAATCCCCAAAATCTAGTCACGATGAGTCAACGTCTCTTTCTTGACCATAGGTCGAAATTTCGGCTGCGACTATAGTACATAGATCCAGCTTTTGTGCGCGTCGTTTTTCCTTGAAATTTAGACGCCAGCAGACATCACAACTGCATTCCTTGAATAGCTCAAACCCCTTATAGGCGCCTGTTCACTGGTTCGGTAGAAAGCCTATAGTCTAAACACAGCATCCACGTTCCAGATTCTTCGTCATCCAATAGGCTGATGTGGGTCACGTGATCTTGTTTTAGTTATAAAAGTCGCAGCCCTGCTGGGAATAGTGTTGTTCCATTTTTAATTTACCGCTATTTTCTTTATACAGCTCAAAGATTCTACGGTGCTACGTTTTGGAGTTGAAAAGGTGGAAAGGCGCCTTTAAGTATGTATCCTTACTAGTTTAACCACTAGTAAGGCTGTCACATTAGTCACTTACAGTAGACTATAAGTGACTACCTGTATAGTCGGGCTTAAACGACTAAATGACTTCGATATATCGCTTACCCAGTTCAAGTCGGCGTTGCCATCGATGTGACTTTACAACTTCCTGGAAAAAAAAGTGTTCTGTTTCAAAATCCGCGAGCCCCTCACGCGACGATCAGAAAAAGGTGAGAAAATGTGATGCGGTCGATGAAAAAAAAAAAAAAGCGAAGGACGATAGCGTTGATAATAGGTTCCCTGGGTTGTCGCCGCTAGGAACTTCAGGATTGAAGAAGTCTGATTCATGCAATCTGATTCAAGTGCAGTCACAGCGAGTGAAAATTACTGTTCCACAGGGGCAGCATGGAGGGAGTTGACCGTTCAATCATACTATTCCGTCACAATGACGTAGTAGCTTACCGTTTAGGGTACGACTTTCGTTGTTGGCTGGTTTTGCCGAATGCTCTCCTCGAAGCTGAATGAGCTACATCTGGTGGGAACTGATGCAGAAGACTGCAATTCAGAGAAGCCAACATTGTTTTTCTACCAAATATCACTATAACCATGGCTGTACTTCAGCGTTTGTCCTTACTGGGGGCTTTGCCTGCCTCTATAATGTGTGAAATCAATATTGGAATTGCAAACAAAAAAAATCCATTGTGCCGTAAACAAAGGGTTATATGACTGAAGTTTAACTTTTAATACTTGTTAAAATTTAGGCTACACGGATAAAAATTTATGATTTTTTTAAATTTAAACGTTAAAATGTACAGTTAAGAAAATTGCGTCCGTTTCAGTGATGTTCTGCTTTACGAACCAAAATCATAACAGCACTTGAACAAATGCAATTTTCTCAATTGTACATTTGATTATTTAAATTAAAAACCGTAAATTTTTATCCGTGTACATTTTAACGATAAAACTTCAGTTATACAACTCTCGACGTTTTTTTTTTTACGGTATGTAGGAAGTATAGGATATCGCCCGCTTTCCGAGTGCTGAGATCTAACAATGTCGAGGGCGTGCAGCCATGGTCGGAATCCAGCATGAGGAAGCCGGGCGATATCCTTCTTGTCACCCGTTATGAAGCTATCAGTCCGCCGTACATTGTTGAGCGCGAGTGGAATACATTGTTGCGTTTAGCCAGAAGAAAGTTGTGTAGAATATTCGTTAAAGATCCAATGCTACACACGCAACGAAACGGGCAGAATTTAATTTTGAAAGCGGTTGCAATGTTGTAATTAACATGAATTCTTGAACGATTTTTTGAACTTTGAGGTGGTGTTGTTTTCAAAAATTGTTCCATTTAATTGATTATATTCGGTTGCTTTATTCTTTTTTGCCATTTAATAGAAACCAACGGTTTGTAAAGCAGTGATTGCAATGTTGTAAGTAACGTGAATTGTTGAACATTGTTTTTTTTTTTTTTAAATCTGTTATATTTATTTTTTATTTATTTCAGTAAATTTATTACATTTGTTTGTTTTCTTCCAAAAAAGGTTAAAGGGTTTAACGAGCGTTAACCACTCCTGGTCATCTGCCCGAAGCCCTAAGGCCCTATGTCTGCAACAGCCAGATTCCCAGGTGGTCCCCCACCCAAGTATCAATCCAGCCCAATGCTGCTTAACTTCGGGGATCTGACGGGAGAACCGGTGTTTCCAGCACTGCAAGGCCGCAGACTTCAGTGTTTTCTTCCACTTTTCATTTTAAACACAAACGGTGGATAGGATCCACTTGGCGAGCCTCCTCGGCCTCGTTCATTGTTGCGATCCCGTCGTGTTGTATTGTTATAAGAGGACTGAGAGCTTCAAAACGGGTGAGAACGATAATGCTTCACCTTCACGTTTCCTCCAATTGCGGGTGAATGATTGTTGGCTCACCAGCATTGTTAGCATTTCTTTATTCTTCAGTGTATGCCTTACGGATGGCGTTTGTTGATTGGCATTGTTCCCAAAGTACAATGTTTAAGACATTGTAGAACAATAAAACTGATCGTTCAGGGTCCCGTAACTCCGGGATGGCTCGACCTATTCAAGACTTGGTCTCTTGAGGATGAAGGACGATGACAATTTCTTGGACCATATTTCAGATGTAGAATTATTAGGTGCAGTAGTTTTTTTAAGAAACGGTGGTAGAACAACAACAAGTAGTGAGCACTTGTCAAATTTACATGTGGCTCGACCCTACTTTTGCTCTTTTACAGAATTGCATAATTTTTTTTTTGGGTGTAAATATACCTTCCATACGTATCTACTATCTGGGCAAGTTTGGTCGAAAAATATTGAATAGAACGGAGATATTGATTGTTTTAGTTTTGCTGGAGTGAGGACTTAAATCATATACTGTATATTACAAACAAAGACGTCAAATGTGCCGTAAAAAAGGGGGTTATATAATTGAAGTTTCACTTTAGTTGGTAAAATGTACACGGATAAAATTTGATGATTTTTAATTTAAATAATCAAATGTACAATTGAGAAAACTCCATCTGTTCAAGTGTTGTTTTGCTTTGTTTTCAAATATATGATTCGTAAAGTACAACCGACTTAAGCTGATAAAAATTTTCTAAATTATACATTTGATTATTTAAATTAAAAATCATCAAATTTTGTCCGTGTACAGTTCAAGAAGTAGAGTGAAACTTCAATCATATAATCCGCTTTTTACGGCACATTTGACGTTTTTGTTTGTAATTCGTGTACCTTATTTTACGGCTGTGACGCCACGCTACAAAAGTTTATGCATGCAGTTGATTGCTGCTGCCCACTTCGAAACAATTCAGCTCAGCTCTGAAAGCCTGCATCTACGAAATAAATACGCCATTCTGTCGTTTCTAACTGCTGCCAATTTCGAGTAGCCTATCGGCCTTGAAATTAACAACGTAGCTTAGTTTGGTTTAAAACTGTATGCGTTTAGCTGAAACAAGGATTCTATCATTTGACCCGTCAAAAATGAACTGTTTAGCAAAGACGTAACACGTGCGCGAAGAATTATTCTAAGTTTATTTCTTGTTGCTGGCGTTTGCTGATTGCCATTGTTGCCTAATCACAATGTTTAAAACAATGTAGAACAATAAAACAGACATTGCAGGGTCCCTTGAGTGATTTAGCGTTCAAAGCAAGTGTTACAATGTTGTAAGGAGCAGTGTGACAGAGTGATTCGAGTGATGTTATGCGTTTTTGTATACTTTGGCAAAGAGCGACATTGCGTTGGCGGACAGTTAAGTAATAGTTATTGGTTAAAAACTATTGGTTATCGATTTTTAAACCACGGCTGCGAAGATTTGGCCGCG
>JAHWFP010074176.1:0-16682 GCA_023313725.1 Lithobius niger | reverse complement strand
GCATAAAGGTGGCTTACTGAACTACGTTATTTCTTGTGTATGATTTTCGCTGTTGGCTTAGTTTCCAATTTTCTTCCTCACAGGCAATACAGCTATCTCAATCGGCTGCGATTCGAAATCGAAAAGTGACATCGGTCGGCATTAATTTCTGAGCGTTCCAGCAAAACAATGGCGATCTCCGTGTCGTGTTTTGGTGATGCAGTAATTGAATTGCTATAACTGACGTACGTAACGTATTCTTACCGCAATTCTTGTGTTTAGTTATTGTGTAAGTGTCCAAAAGTCAAACATACATGTCATTGCCCGTTAATTCACCTACCTGTCGAATCTTTCCGTCGTTACGGACGGACGGAAGTCCTTATCGTTTTGGGTAACACCCCTGAAGATCAACACAGACCGCAAACGAGGTAATACCGTCCATCATGAACACAATTGACGTCTTGGTCCAGACTTACCTGTTTTTTTTTTCTTCTTTCCTTCCTACGATTAATCACATTCTACAAGCTTGGGCAAGCAGAGGAGTCAGTTTAGAAACGACAAACGTATGGTTCGCATTTAGTATTCCTAATCAAATACGTTTTATTGTCAGCGAGCGCTGCAGGGGGAGAAGGAATGAGTTTCCGGACCGTCGTGAATTAGAAGTTTACACGCTGACAGCGCAAATAAACATGACCACCAAGTCCGGCTCCACCTTCAAACTTTGATACAACTTGGCAATAACACACATCACAATGAAAACGACCAGTCAGACCATTATTATTATTTTTTCTCCATCTGTACTGTTTTTCTGCCTGATCCTCCCTCCTCCTCGGATCTCCCACCGCCCCTCACCAACGCCCACGTCCCCATACCCCAAAACACTCATCCCATCCTCTAAATAAAAAGTGTGAGCTGCATAAATAACGCCTCTCGACCAACCCACCCACCCACCCACACCAAAGCACGTGCTCCAAAAGCAGGGGCATATTTAATTAAAGAAACGCCACGGCCTCTGGGGAAGGGAGGAAATTTTAATCAGAGGACCAATTAAATAGGGAATGACGGGATCCCTCGGTCTGCGCCTCGCAGGGATAATAATAAAACTTCAGTTCTCAGATTTTCAGGAGGCAAAAAAAAAAACACCAGAAAACGCCCCATTTTCAGACGGAGCCACCATCGCTACCTCGCTTCCTGTAACTGCCATGCGGCAAATACAAAAAAATAAATAAAAAACGTCATTGTTGCCTACGCCCACTCACCGCCGTATAAAAACCCTCCCTCTTCGTCGGTCAACTCCGAAACCACATGAGGTCACGCAGCGCACGCAAATTGGCACAACATCGTAGATATGATTGTTGTGTGGGTTGATAGGATGTTAATCGCACAAAGTGGCGTCAATCCGATTTGCAACTACCGTAAATCGCGTATTAGCAGTCCTGGCAAAGCTACGCCCCCCAACCCCCGCGAAATAAAAAAAAAGCTTTCAGGTCAGAAATCGTGAAATTACAGTACGAAAAAAGGTAACACAGTCGTATTTCACAGCTTAAATTTGGCATGTAAACCAATTGCAATGAAAGCCACACACGGTTTGTTGATTTCCGGCTTGCTAAGAGAGATTCCGATTTTAGTCCCCCCCCCCCCACCGGCCAGGCCGCAAAACATTTGTGTCCTTCACCCCCAAATAAGACGATTTCAGCCACGTTTATTCAGAACTCAACCCTAACCCTTCTCGTCCCGATGTAAATGCACCCCTATAGCTTCACCGGATTGTCAGCAAAATGCAGCGAACAGTATTCGAAAGTCATTGAATATCATTGGTTGGTTGCACTTCCGTAGTCTGGGTGGAGCCCTAATAAGTTCGGAATGGAATGAAATTTGGTATGTGGCTTGAAATCCCCAAAGTGTTGCTAAGCTTCAATATGCCGTAAATCGACCAATTCTTGCGGAAGAAATTACACTTTTTCCCATTTATTTCTAACACTCATCATCCTAAATTTGGCATCCTATACAGTTAATCGTACAGCTTGTTAAGCAACAAAATCATGCACACCAAGCTAAAAGCGAGAAATTTGGTCACAAGTCATTCTTAGCATTACAACTCGAATCGGCCATGGAAACTCCATGAAATCCCAAGGGCTCCCAGCACCCCTTTTGCAGACACATTTTTGCAGATCGAGCTAAAGGCGGAAAATTTCATACATAAGTGATTCCTATCACCACGAATTGAATCACGTGCCCCATGGGCCCCCAGCATTCCTTTCATGTGCCCTCTCCCTAAGGCTAGACTAATAAATTCTCGCAGATCGAACCAGCCATGGAACCCCCATGAAATACTTCCAAGTGCCCCCAGTGCCCCTCCATGCACTCCGTTCCAGAGAGGTTTGCCCAATAAATTCTTGCAGAGCCTAAAAGCACGAAATTAGGTACGCAAGTCATTCTTAACAGGAAAAATCAAACCAGCAATGCAAACTCGTAGAGGCTTGATATTTAAGTGTGATCCGCCTGTAATAGGCCCAAAGCCTGTTTCCTAATTTAAGCCGTATTTATAAAAATGTTCAGCTTTAATTTTCTTCAAAGTTAGTTCACATCCAAAAATTCTCCCAGCCCCGCAATTCAGGCGAACCCGAATAAATCCGTCATTCTTTTAAAACTGAACCACGTTTGGCGTATAATTCGCTCTTGATGTAATTGAATTTAGTAACTTACGGAAATTCCCCCCAACCCTTAGTAATTCTCCCGCCCCTAAATCATTTCCCCCTTCTCCCTTGAAGTCCGATATTCATGCAGAGTTGCACGGTGATTTTGCTGTGACAATCTCTGCAACCGTTCGTATTTGTTTGTCTGACTATTGCTTTGTTTTTTGTTTTTTTTTTGTCCCGGTTTAACTCATTCAACAATTTTGGGTTTTAAAATTCGGTTTTAAAATAAATTATTTTAGAATTCCTGAAAACTCATAGCTAGCACAGTGAACTTGCAGGTAAAGTAAAAATTAGAACTGGCAATTATTAAAAACTAGAAAATTATTAATGACTGAGTACTGATTTATAAAAATTTACACACAAAAAAATCATAAATAAAAAATTAAAATTAGTGTAAAAAATGTAAAATAACACACAACATGTAAAAATGTAGACTAAAATTAAATAAGAAAAAAATTAAAAATTAAAATGTTGTTGGTCATTCATAAGATGACGTACCGTCGGTGTACTCAACTTTGTCTTAGTAAAATGTGTCAAAAGTCTGCCATGAAAACGAGAAAAAGGGAAAAACCCAGTCGATGTATTGTGGTATGATAAAATAATAATAATAATATAATAATATACCCTTTGCCACAAACGTGTGGAGGGCTACCGTAAGGGTTGTAAGCCACTAACTCCGGGCTTAAGCAAGGGGGAAGATAAACACGTCGGAACACCTGTATGTCTAATTTGGTCTTTTAATGAACGCCTGAAGGTTGTGAGTGCGCAACATTCTACGGAACCCACCCACGGTCTCACACCAACTCTCTCTGAACTATATTGTCCGCGGCCTATCTTGAGTTCTCCGCAGAACGAACACAGATAATCGATTGTACGTTTTCGGTAGCAGAGTGCCTTGTTGATATCCAAGATGGTTACAAAAACAATAGCGGCCATCGATTAAAACCACCCCATCCAGGAAGACGTAGCCGCTCGCAAAATACTTGCAGGACTCAAGATACATCGCGCACACAATAAAGACATTCCAGGCGGGTACAACACGAACCGCAAAAAAAGGACTTCCTACAGTCCCGATTGGATCCCTGAACCGCCAGTTTCCCCGAGTATAGTGAGTATACGTGGCGCTGGATCAAAATAAGGCAGGTCAACGGAAGTAAGTCCTCGCAAGATCTTATACGTCAATATAAGGTCAAACCTAAGCCTGCCAAATTGGAGTTATTCAAGACCCGATTTAGAAAGACGCTCAATGTGTGATGTAATTCTCGGAAGCTAGGTAGCCATTGGTGAACCTGCTTTGAACAGTTTCAATCAAATCAATGATGTCATCAGAACAATAATTGCTCCTCACACAATATCCCCCTTGCCAATTTAAACCTGTGAAAATCCCCCACTTCATTTTTATTTATTCTTAAAATTGTTTAATAAGTAGCTTGTTTTTACAGTACAGCGATTAAAAAGTTCAACGGCAAATGAAATGTTTTTTTTTTCATTCTTTCGTGTCCCAGGTTACCCCCCCCCCCTCCCGAGTAATCCAGTTACTTATAACAACAAAATACATTAAAGGTTCAACTTAAATGATAACCAAGAGGCTGTTTATGTATAAGCAAGCACTCACGCGAGGATTAGTAATGTTTTAATGAAGTGGTTTTTAAAAAAATCTTTGAACCTTACGGAAGGAAACTAAAGCTCGTTCAGATGAACCGTATTAATCTGAATCTAGGCCCTATTACAATCCAGTAAGACGAGGAGCAAACCCAGGGATTCGAACCAGTAACGTGGGTCGACGAAATGACAGCAATAGGCAACTGAAAGACAAAGTCCCCGATGCTGCATCTCCCGTTTCGTTATTTTCTTAAATATAAAAATTTTTTTTTTCTGCAAATGATAACAATTTGGAATCTGCCATTTGCTACAGCACCATCTCTTATCCGTTTTGTGTGCCACATTGTCATTTTTGGAACCTTGAATTGCGCCCATAATTTTAGTTTGATAGCGATTAGATGTGGATTTGGTCAATAAATTTAAGTAGCGTTTACCTTAACTATTATTACTAAATTACTACGTACCAAATTTCCCGTAAATCGGATCAGTTGTTCTGGAACTGTTTTACGCGCATGAACGGATGCGAAAACCAGTTAACGAACCCTACTCAATAAATATAATAAAAAAAACACAATATGGAAAAAAAAACAATACGGAGTGTAAACAATTTAAAATAAGTTGGAAGAAAAATACAAAGAGACGGAATAAGTTTGAAAAAAGTGGTTTTGTGTCTTGCCTAGGTAATTATTACCCATGCCAGGCACGAGCGTAGGCCTACCTGTTTAAATCTTTGTCGAGGAAGAAGATGAAAAACATTTCCTAAAAATCCAGCTTTGAAGGGAAGTTCGAAATATTGCGGCTACTGATTAAGGTGCTGTATGGAAGACTTCGCAATTCCTAAAAACGTACTATTATTTTGGCACATTTTTGCAACTTCTCATAAAGTTTTCACCCAATAAGAAGTCTTTCACAACGCAATAATAATAATGATATGGTAAGTTTACCGTATTAGTCGTGGGAAAATATCGGAAGATTGCTAACAGTTTCAGCCTGTTGTATGTAGGGCAATCCAAATTGAGATGACTGTACCCGAGAAGAAATTACGCCGGCAATCAAGACGCGAACTCTCATCCTTAGAAACTGTGTGTGTGTGTCTGTGTGTGTAGAGTTCGCGTCTTGATTGCCGGCATAATATCTTCTCGGGTACAGTCGTCTCAATTTGGATTGCCCTACATACAACAGGCTAATACTGTTAGCAATCTTCTGGTATTTTCCCACGACTCATATGGTAACATACAGTTTCCAAGGATGACACCTGGTGTATTGCATATAGGTACATTGTCCAAGACCAAAGTAAGGATAAGATCGAACTCCACTTATTAAGGGGGTCCATGTTAAGTGATATCGCGCAGGCCCAGCAATCCTTTTGTACGCTGGTGCTGAACCGATTCAACCAGGTCGATATCCTTCAAAAGGCAAGGCGACCACAGTGGGGTTGAATATTCCAGCAAGGGGCGAACAAAAAACCTTAAATGCCCAAATTTTTGTTTCGATACTGCCAGGAGTAAAACAACGATTTAAAATTGCTCATCGTAGAATATTGCAGATGCAAAAATTTTCTGGCAATGCAACGAGGGCTTAAGAGTACGGGTAAACCACATCCTCAAATATCTAACTTCTTATACCGATGGTAAAGTTTCGTTTTCCAAACTGAACTTACGGCTGAGGTTTTTAATGACGACATGGAAAGCAATGCGCTTATGTGCGAAGAGAGGCAACGACTATAAATGAGACCAGTTAACCACTTTCTGAACTTCCCCTTCAAGATCTGATGCAAGGGTTTGGTCAACATTGGCTCTCACTGCTTTTAAATCGTCAGCAAATTTTGTAACCCAAAGTGTTATCATTAGTGAAGGTTAGAACATTCACGTAAATCACTATGGTAGATGTCCAATGGGGTCAAGCACCAAAAGCAGTTGATGGATCGCAGATCGGTTAGGAACAAAGCCAAACTGTCAAGAATACAAGCTCTTTCTGGGCAACAGATGATTCCACAATTTCATAGCACAACAAATTTTTAATTTTCGGAAAGAATTGCTAGTTTCCTTGGTCACAAACATATGCAAGAAAATCCTGATTAAAAACACAGTAAACATAAAACACGGCTTCATAACATCGCCATCTTGGAATTTCCAAGACATTCCCATTCCATTGCTTTTGGTGCTTGACCCCATTGTGACCAAGGAAACTAGCAATTGTTTCCGAAAATTAAAAATTTGTTGTGCTACGAAATTGTGGAATCATCTGCTGCCCAGGAACAACTCGTATTCTTGACCTAACCTCTCCACAAAATAATCGATTTTGGAAAGCCAAACTGTTCGTGGTGAATAATGGAGTAACGTTCAAGGAAATTTAAAATGTTATCCCGTATAACTGACTACACGATTTTACAGGCCGCACATATCAAGGCAACTCAAAACTTTCATGAATACAGGAACGACAGTAGCCAAACTCCTTAATAATTATCCTTAATTTTTCTAAACTATTGCGAAGCTCAAAGATTTCTTGAAGGAGAACGACTCCATTTTATCTTTCACCTCCTTTAAATCTCTCTGCTTTGTTTTCCTTTCTTTGGGATTGGAAGGGTTAATTTTATCTTTGAATTGTGGGATTCACCATTTACCCAGCATAACTCACAGGCTGCAATTAAGAGCCAACTCGGAGCACGGGAAATCCTCCAAACCCCCATCCTCTTCCCCCCCCCGCCCCCCTCACGTACCCAAACCCAAATTTCTCTCATTCCCGGGACCCGTCCTTTTTATCCTTTTCCCGAGTGTCGTTGAGTCTAATGTTCATTGCTCTTACGCACACATACACACGCACGCACGCACAAACACATACAGACAGACATACACTCAGTCTATTTGCCAGTCACTTTTTCTTTCTTTCCTTCTTTCCATCTGTCTCTCCAAACTACTCGGCCACTAACCATTGGGTCTCGTTGGATGCGCGATTAAATGAGTCTACGACGCGCGGGAGTAAGAAAATCCAAAAGCCAGGATTATGCGTGTTCATTACTGCTCTTCTCTTAGCAGTCATTCCCAACGCCCCCGTTGTTCCCCCCCCCCCCCCACTCCACCACTCCCCATACCCTCTTTAACCCGGACTCCCATCCCGTCGCAACCTTCTTAATGAAGACCACAGAGCCGCGAATAATTTCCTACGCCCAAACCACCGTCATATTTAGCATTGCTTCGCTCACACACGACGGGGAGGACGGACGACAGCCCCCCACCCCCCCCCCCCCCCACCGCCCATCCCCACAACTCGGTCTAGCTTGGCTCAAATCTGGAATTTTTAATTTCCAGCAGGAAATTGCAAAATTTAATGACGCTTCTGCTTCAGTCGTTTGCGATTATACCCGCCCCTCCTCCCACAAGTTAGCTAGCTTTTCTAGTAGCGTAGAACTCCTCCCTCCCCGGCCTTTTCCTTTTCTTCACTGTCTATGAGAAGAGAAGGCACCCAGACGCTAGCGAGGTCTCTCCGATGTAAAACCTCATACTCCGGAGCTCATTCAAGCTTCCCGGGGAGTATATTCCAGCCTCAGTTTTTTTTTTTAGTGGGTTCGTTAAGTCATGAACATATACGTGCGCCTGAATGTGGTGGTGGTGGTGGTGCTTTCTGGTCTGCTAAGGATTAAACTTAGGTTCGTTTCGTTCTGGGTAGCCATTTTTGTGGTGTTGCTTCCGAGTCAGTGAAGTACGGTGGACTTTTACTAAAGTCTACGTACAGTAATTACGATCGTTTGTTTACGTTAAGAGTTTATTGATTGGGAACTTAACAAACTTCACCAACTGCATTAAAACAGGACACTGTCGTTGTCCTAAGTAGGTGCAGTAGTCATTATTAACACTAGTAACTACACAACATCTGGGTAAAATAAGCTTCCGCAGAAGCAATACTCAGGGACGAAAGTCATTCTTGGTTGAAAACGAGGAAACGAAGTTCTTTAATGCATTTTAAAGGGGTTTGCGAAGCTAAAAAAAAAGAGGGGAAATTAGCTGAAACGAGGAAGGCTTTCGTGCCTGAATTCTAATTTTTTGCTCAGTTCTTAAATTTTATTTAAAAAAAAGTTGCTGTTGCGGTACAAAAATAACAGATACGTAACAGATACGTAACCACACCACCAAGTAAAACCAAGCTCCCGCTACCGCGGTGAGGGGTAATCGTCTAACTGGAATATCGCATAATTGGAAGAAAGTATACAGTATAATAGTGTAACACAAAACCGTCCAACAGGAAATTCGTATAATGGAAAACCGTCTAATGTCCCTGCCTCGCTCGCGCTGCCGCGCTCGCTGCGGCTATACATATAACATCAGAACATTATTGGACATTATTGTCCATTTAGACGTTTATCCATTACACGATATTCCGTTTAGATGATTATCCATTACACGATATTCCGTTTAGATAATTTTCCAGATTTTTTATTTAGGCAGATATTAGACAATTAATTATCCACCAAACAGATTAGTTTGTGGATTGGAGAGATAACCTGTACACGACTGATCCTGGCTTCAGCAAGAAATCTACAACTCATAAAAGAACACAGACTTTTAATTTTCGAAAGGATAATACCTTTCTTGTTCACAATAAAATGCAAAAATACAGATATACACAGACAAAACTGGCCCACATGCCGCCATCTTGTTAAAACGGATCCCAACCCTAGACGGACGATGTTCCAGTTAGACTTTCGTCGACGCCCCCCTCCACCTCACATTACGGAGCATAAATGAGCGGCGTTCAATGCTTTTACCACCGAGTACCACATTTCAAAGAAGCTCCGCCTTATTCGTCAAGTCATACTTTCCTGCACGACATCTAACGAATCCCACCACTCGTGGGCGTTGCGTTTCCCTCCGCCTAGTAGCTCGCGAAGGCCGTCGAGCCAGGAAGGGACTTTAAACGCGAAACCACATCCTTCCAAAAAAAATATCCTAAGATACTACCAAAATTTAGGTTTAAATTGTATTCAAACAGATATTAAAACATCAGATACAGAAGTGCGATCCAGCAGAAAAATAGTAAAAAAAAAAGTAAAATGAGTCAGCCTGAAAATGCGTCACTTTCCGGAGCGTCACAGCAATACCCGAGTAACTTCCAGTAATAACTGCTACAGATACAAAATTGATGTACCGAACCTATTTCATGCGTTAACACCCTTCCTTTTTTGTTCACGTGTGGGATAGGTGCCGCAACTAGCTTTTTCCAAGGAGGGGTGCATCGGCAAAATGTTGGGCCCCGCCTCAGCAAGTTTACAATTTTGGGGACCAAAGGGCTCTGGACCCATACCGAACAATAGTGAGTTATGTCTCTTTTGGGCCGCTGACTCATACAGTTTTGGCCTCCTGTCCCCCCTAATTGCGGCACTGCTACCATTCCATCATTCAATGCGTATGGGTTCACGGTTGGCTGAATAACAAGTTGCGGGAAGCGACGCGCAGTGTTTACTAAGCCGGCCAGAAATGGACCATAAAGTTGGCTATACTAGGATCATTTTGAGAGAAAACAATTCTAGAGGCGTACACCTTAGTTACCAGCGACGCTATCTATTACCACTCCCCCCCCCCCCCAAATATCGTGTTCGTGAATAAGTAATAAAGCTAAAGAAACACAAACGGTGCCTAGGTCTTCATGAAAACCACTTTACCAATATAATGTAAAAGTCAGCAGCTGTCGGCGGACATTTTAAATAGATTCCTAGCCTATCATGAACCTTATGTGGGCATTGATGATGAATGATATAGATACAAAATTGTTGGACCGAACTTATTTCATGCGTTTCCACCCTTCCTTTTTTTGTTAACTTGTGGAATAGGTAGCACAGGACGTGAATACTCAAGTATTTACGCCTCAATTTGCTCATTAATATTCACCATCATCCTGAGGAAAAACAAGACATTTTTTTGGGCGACAAAAAACTAAGTAAAATACGTATTGCTGCCCCCCCCGTAAGCCACATTACCTGAGTTTAGCACCTTTGCTTGGCCACTCCTGCCTCTGTGGCGATTATTGGTGCGTGCTACGGTTTCTCACCACCAGTACCACAGCCAAGGGAGGAGCTATCATATATTATGTGGGCCCTACTACGAGTTGACTGGATCTCTGCTCAAACTCAGCTGAAGCGAAATAGGGCAATAAGTCGTGGTTCAGTCCGCTTGGTGTTTTTAATTACAAATCAAGGACCGTTGGTTTGCTCTGGCTCGCCTAACTTACAAGGGCAACACTATGGCTTAGGTCGGGCCTAATTCGGAATGCCAAGGAAACTAGGGTTACTTAGGATCTGATCTATAATAGCAACAGCATTCGGTAAATAGTTTTGTTTGGGCATTTAATCTACCATCTACGGGGAAGCTGTGAACACATGCAGCAGGGTTGGACAGGTTTGAATTTACATTTGGGACTAATGGAGCAAAAAGGAAATAAATTCTAATTAAATTGGCCGAAAATTACATTATGGTCTGGGTTGGTAGGAGAGTAGAGGCGGATGAATTCTAATTCGGTTCACCCCCTAATTGATGAGAGCACCGGGCGGAAGGCCAAGCGAGCTAGAGTCATTACAACTGATGACGTACAAACTACAAGCAATTTGCATGATACATATCGTTACAGTCGTTGGTTCTAGACACACGCTAGTGTATCGCCGCCAAGTGGAAAGGCGGCCAGTAGCAGACTGTGTCTTTTAACTGTAACGGCCTTATACCTGATTTCAGCCTACTGGTGTAAATTCCCCATGCGGTAGAAATCTTTGAAAATTGTCGGAATCAGGTGTCGTCGGTCCAGTAACGAAGAAAACTTCAACATTAAAGTGTGGGAACGTATGTTTTATGGAGAAAAAGTACCCTCAATAACGTTGATTTGTGTTACAGGCCAGCCTAAGGACAAAGTTCCCATGTTAATTCTCGTAGGGTGTAAAGACACGTCTACAGCTCGTAGGGGAAGTTCACATATCTCAATTTTGACACACACGTAAAGAGTAGTACGGGGAAGTGCCTTTTTCTACAATGGGGGTTGCAGCTAGAAGCACGTGGCTGTAAAATGGCGCGTAAATGCAAGTTTTTTGTTGTAACCATTGTTTGTATTGTCATCCAACAGTCTATCATAACATGCTTAAGTGTTATACGAGCATCGTTTCTATACTGAATTGTCAGGATACATTGTTGCTGCAAATAGGTGGCTCATTATCCGGCTCATTATAGTCATTGCTTTATAGTTTCTGTTTGGGGCATGAAGCTTCGGGCCAGGGCCCCGTAATAAATATCATATCAAAAAAACAAAACTGGTAAAAAGGGTCGCCAAGTTCCGAATGGTTCGGCCCTTCAAAGGAGTGATATCAACACACCAAAACATTCGCCAAGTTAATCGCACCACTTAATAGTTCGAAGGTTAAATAAGAACTAGAACATTGCTACTTTCGGTACTCATTTGCAACATTATTGAGGGTCAGATTTTGCATTGAAAGCAGCTTAGCTGGCATTCCTACACGAGGTTATTTTTGTCAGGTGGATCATTGCTCTTGATTTCAACACAATTTAAGCTTTTGTACCGCATTATTATTTTTACCCAAGTATCTGAAATGTGATCAACTCTGCTTCAGGATATTAGACACTGACGCTATGGCGTCGCGCTACAATGATTTACAACCTCGACAATTGAATGGATGTGTTGTTTGTTTCGAACTATTAGTCGGTGCGATTAACTTGGCTTATAGTATTAACCTTGGCGGCCTTTCCCTCGTTGAATGATATCACTAATTTCAAAAGCCGACCCCTTTTGGAAACTTGGCGGCTTCTCTTATATCAGTTTTGGTTTTGGGTGGATACAGAACATATCTCACCAAATAAAGAAAATTTCTTTTGAAGTTACAATGGGTTGTTAAAATATGACGTAATATTAATCTTGGACTTGAATTCGCAAGTGACGTCATCAGTGGAATTCGTTGTGGTGGCACTGTTTCAACATTTTGAAGTCCACGCGTCTGCACGGTGCATGACTCGAAACTTGCATTTTACAATGTTATAAACTAGTAGCCGTGATGGTAGCCTACCAGGATTGTACCCCGGGGGGGGGGGGGGGGGGGGGGTGAAGGCCATCCAGGCGCCCCTGAATACATCTCCGAAAACAATTGTCAAGCCTATATACACGAACCCGCGCCACGTAATGCCAATGCGCAACTTCACAAATTTCCGTTGACTTTCGACAATTTTTTCCCTTCGGCTCGTAACAAATCTTGTACGATTTTTTTTCCTTCTTTCAATGCTGTCATGTTTGTAAGTTTCATGTCGGTTTGCCAACAGACAGACGGACAGCTTCCGTGTTGCGACAAGATTTTCCCATCACGGTCCGCTGCTGTTGTTGGCGCTGCTGTCCACCTCGCCGATTTCCGCTTCCGGTACTCGTGCTGAGCCAAAGTTTGTAACAAGGAGGAGCTGGGAAGGGTAATATTAGTTAGCGCCTTTCACAGCCGTGTTTATTTCCTTCACTGCGGTGCCACAGTTCGAATAACAAAGCTAAGTAAGTAAACTAGACTCAGTGGTTCAGTGTAAATATCACCATCGATACCATACTTTACAGGCAAATGAAGAATAGCATGAAAATGATATCTGAAATAAAGTTCCAATTTTCACTTTAAGCAAGCTATGACAATGCTCCTTTAACTCAAAATTACTTTAAAGCGATTTTAAATTACCTGCAAATGGATAAATTACACCCACTAACCACTTGTTATAACTTCGAAATAAAATATTTCACATGGGAAACTATCTTATCAGGTTCCTCTGCAGTTTAATAAAATACGAAATCTAGAGTACTTGCATAGTAAAACGGAAAAAGAGTTGTTTAAATCCCAACTAGGTTTCTAGAAGTGCACTAGTGCTTCGCCCATCAAGTTCAGATTGTTGGATTCATGGCGTTTATTTATTGCCGTCTGATTGTTATTATTCAATTGTTGTTGTTCATTATCAGTGTTTGGGCGAAAGCTAGCTACTGCTTCTCTTATCCGAGACATTATATTAAACCGGCGTTTTCTGGTATTGAATGCTAAATATTAATGCGACAGAAAGCTTTGGAAATTGTATAGATCGACGGGGTTTACCAAATAGAAAGTCCTGTTTCAGAGCTGTGCATACAGGATTTCAATACGAAAAAGGTACCTCAACATCGTTGATTTCATGCTAGCTGCTACTACTTATTAATGGCTAATTCTACTCAGATAAAATAATTTATGCGACAGAAATGCTTGAAATTTGACATTCAGTTTACATTTGACTCCAATAGGTGCCTTTTATGGCTTGACATTTGGGGATGTTTTAAATCCAAAGATTGTAATAATTTGTAATGCTGTTTTCGAGAACTTTGGGAACATGCCATATGTTATCAAAACAATTGTCCTCCATAGCCGAGTGACAATGCAGACTGGGTAACTTATTGTTTCGGTTTCACAATTAAATCGAAGTGATGCATTGTAAATTTGTAATAATAACTTATCAAAAATAAATAAATTATACCATCGTCTACTAAACTGTTTATGGGGAAGAAAATCCGTGCAGGGTTACTGCTCCTTGAAACACAGAAAAATAATGTAGATAAACCTAAACTAAACTAACTTAATCGTGTTCAGTTGTTTTACAATCGAATGAATACAGCGGCCACGTTATTGGAAATATAATTAATCAGCGACCATTAATTATACCAAAGTTACGATTTTTTTCAAGCTATTGAAGATACGATTTACAATTATATTTTCATAAGGAGCTCACATCAATACTTACACTAAAGCAAAACCATAAAACGACCAAAAGGTGTGATATCACACAAAAACCTCATAAGGGTTAAGGGACCCATCAAGTTTTTGCCATACAAAGTAGTAATTTCAGAGCCAAAATGGCTGCCATCAAATTTCCGTCCCCACCCTGATCACTCAATCTTAACTGACACCTCGGTGTTGTCAGTTAAGCTTGAGTGATCACGGTTCGAACACATACTTGGTGGCAGCCATTTTGGCTCCGAAATCACTACTTTTATGGCGTAAAATTTATGGGTACCTTTACCCTTATGAGGTCTTTGTACGATATCATCCCTTTTGGGTCATTTTATAATCTTTTATCCGTTCATTTACTACAAACTCAAACTATATTTACAATTAATAAATTGAATAAACAATGGATTTAAATATGCCGTGGCGCCATGAGGTAATACATTTTTAATTAGCATGATAGCGACTGTTTATAAATTTTCATGATTTTTGATCTTTACGTAGTGATTAAATTAACAGTTGTAAGATTTGGAACTCATATCATAAATTGAACTGCACGTATTTGCAGTGGAAACTTTGAACATACAAGCATGTATGGTTTTGTGCTGGTTATTGCATTAATTTTAATTTTTTTTATCGTCATTTGTATATGTATATACTTTAGAGTGAATGAAGTTATTATTATTATTATATAAATATTCATGTTGGAGAGACGCTTAAAACCTATTTTAATGTCACCTAAAACCTAATTTAAAGAATATTGCACGCTATAGCAGTGTGGCGTCGGATATATTATGTAGCCCCTTCTTGTATTTTCATGGACTGGCTTTTTCTTGGCGTCGGTTTGGTCGATTCATTCTTGTTATACCAGTTTCTCATTCTTAAGATCCACTGATAGAAATAACAATGTTTAAACAATGCAACTACACTGTTAAAAAATTGTTCAGATTTTTTTTTTTTGATTTGTCTATACCGTATAGTGAAGGGGACTCCCGAGGACACAGGGTTAACGTCGTGGAACGTCAACTGAGGCGCTGTAATGTGTATCGCCCCCATTAGTGGTGGTTTAGTCCAGTGGTTTCGTCCAGTGATATAACATTAACGTCATTCGTCTGTTTTACACTTTGGCAGCCAAACACGCCAAGATTAAAGCAGTAACTTATACCACACGCCATGGCTGTTTGTTGTGACGTGCATATCACGTGAATGGGCTAGTCCAATCAGACGGCCAAACAGCCGTTGTTTTCGTTCGTCATTGGCTAACTCATGGTGACGTCACGGCAAACAGCCATTGCGCACGGTTTAGGGGGCAATAAGTTAAGGGAGAAATATTCTGGTTAAGTGATCAAAATCTTACAGCCGGCTTGGGTGAATCGCCTGTCGGGAATTAATTGGGAACAATCTGGCAATCTTATACTACAAATTCGTCATCACGTTAACGGTTTGCAGTTGTACGTCATAGTTTTACATTGTTTTCATTATTGCAGCAGTGGATTTATATTATGACGACACACTGCTGAAACAATGGAACCGTTGTCTTACCACTAGTAAGAAGCCTAAATAAGAAAACGTAGGCAACGGTTTCTTACTTACGTATGAAAATGAAGGCCTTTGGTTCTTACTTAGTAGTAAAAATGCCATCGCTGTCCATGTTTACGTATCCCAAATAGTTTATAAAGTATTATTAAACCATTTCACCCTTTAAATTAACAACTATTAATTTTTTAAATAAGAAATAAGAATTCTAGGCATAGAATTCTTCCTTATCCGTAAGTAAGAAAACGAAGACTTTTGGTTTTTACTTGCGTAAGTAAATTTATTGGCGCTGTCAATGTTTATGTAGCATTGTTTCCAAAATAATAAATTTATTACAGCTGAAGAACGACCCGAAGGAAATTGTTAAATTTGAGCAAAACAAACAAATAAAGGCATTTATTGCAGTTATTGAGTTTTAAGAAGGAGTTGAAGCAAAGAACATTCCAGCGAACAATGGTCGGTTGCTAAGAATGCAAACAGTTTTTGTGTAAATATGTTCGTCAATGGTTCGACATCAATGCGGTAACACTGTCGCTTTATTGCAACAATGGTTCATTCACTAAAGATTCAACTCGTCGTTGTACAAATACGTTAGACGATGGCGGTCGATAACAATGCGATAACACTTTCGCTTTATTGCCCTCGTGTCTTCGCCACTCGGCCAAGCAGTGAAAGTCCTACCGCATTGTTACCGAACGTCATCGTATAACTGATACTAAATGTTCGCGTCTAAATCGAGTGCACGGATATCTGGAGTGAGATGCCAACAGCTGAGGCCATCTTTACTTGCTTCAGGTTTGTGAGAAAGTCCGTGGGCTAATGGCCTTGCAAACGGATTAACAAGGTTCAGGTCACATGCTGTTATTCGCACCTCTCCGCTGCAGGTAAAGGTGGTACGTTGGTATGTGACACAACAACCCCCAGCCACGGAGCCGATTGCAATAGTTTCTGGGCAGACCTTAAGGGCCAATTTGAAGCTAAAAACGGTGTCACTCAGAATAATAAACGTCACAGTGAGGTACTGTACTAAACAGCGAATTTTGAACACTTCAAATTTTGTATTGAATTCTGCATACGGATTAATCGTTCCTAGTAGATGCCATTGT
>JAHWFP010074175.1:0-10762 GCA_023313725.1 Lithobius niger | reverse complement strand
TACAAAGCAAACGGCGCTTCCATCACTGCTTGTTGGTGCTCCATTGACATACTGGTCGTTATCTTCATTAGGCTTTGATTCAGACACCTAAACGATTGCTTGTTGTTGTGCTTTAACTTCGGATTCAATTTGTCTGTCTATCGTTGGGTGGGAGCATAATTGGATTACGAGTTCGCCTGCCGGCTGCACAAAAAGTTGTTGTTCATTTTTGAGTTTTATCGGCAAAGGAATAGGAGTGAAGTCTTTTAAGGAAAATGCAATTTTCATTTCTGAGAAGTGCGTGAGGATAGCGGGGAAGGGGAGGTGTAGGGGTAGCAATGCTATATCATTTGCTCGATTCGAACTTCTCCTAAAATAACTTGAAATATTCGTAATTGGCGTCTATCCCGATCTTGAAGTTGGAACGCAAGTTATTTATTAAGTTATTGGACTAAAAGCTGTCAGTTCCTTCCGGAATTAGACAGTTTTTTTAGGGAGGATTTATGCAACGAGACGTTCTCGCTCGCCGAACCCAACCTCTGCTTATTTACGATTGGTTTCCAGTTTTGTACTTAATTATCTATATAATAATCTTGGAGGACGGCTAAAAGGAAGACTAAAAGGAAAAGCACTTCTCCCCTCCTCGCGGCCGCATTGCAAATGAACTCTCCCACTCTACCTGCATGGAAACAGGAGGGCAGTCATGAATGGTAGATCAACTCAATAAAGGTTCAATCTGACAAGTCGTCGGGCCGAACAATCACTTCTCCCCTCCTCGTGCCCGCATTGTAAATGCGCGCTCCCATTCTACTTGCATGCAAACAGGAGGCTGGCGTGAGTGGTCGATCAATCTGACAAGTCGTCGGGAAGAGTGCCGGAAAAATGTCCCGTGAAAATGTCCCGGGAAATGTGTCCGTAAACTTAATTCATGACCGGCCCCGTGCATAGCACGGGCTTCCTTTAGTGTATTATAAATAACAACAAGAACAAAGTGCAGCAGTAATTTTAAACACTGTTAAAACATTGTTGTCATTTCTCGCTATTTCTAAAATTTGGTATTCTGACACAAACAACAGCTTCTGGCAGTGATCAGACTACGGTAGAATAAATTTGTTTTCACATTTAAGTTCATTATATTTACTACTAGCAAAATATGTACAGGTAGTTTATTCATAAACCTAGGTAAAAATCAGTTGTTAGTTTTGGTACTATATACGAGTTATTCCATTTACGCACTTTTGAATTTAACTTTTTTCTACGTCATATAATGATGCTATTTACATCTTGGCAATTTATAACATTGAAATATTTTTTTTATGTATATGATAATCTCTCAGATTTTTTTATATCTAGTATCATGTTTTTTTTTTAATAAATTGTATACTTTTAATTGTTTTATGAGCTTTAAATACGATTTTAACAATTTTATTTAGTAGTTTGCTGTACATCCTAGCGTTTTTTTTTTTTTGGGGGGGGGGGGGGAGTCCAAATAGTAACCCTACCCCGTCCGAGCCTTGCTGTTACGAATAACAATCAAAATAACTTTAGGGAATATATTGAGTTCACATCCTTTTTCCCCGTCCGTAACCACAGCTTGACTACTTGCATTAGTGTTTGACATGTTGTTCAGGTTTTCAGTAAGGCGTTTAGCTCAGCTGGACACAACAGTGTCATTCACAAAGGATAAGGCCGTACCCGTGAGTCGTCACTTTTAAGAAAGAAAAAAAAAGTCCTTGGACTCGCAGCAACACTAACAACAAAGAAATCGGAGGAGAGCGAGAGAGAGGGTGACGGGGCAGTTGGTAGGTCAACCTGGCGACCGACATTCAATTGGGGGATTTTCTGTGCCGATGGTCAGAAATCGATAAATCAATTCAGCCGAAACCGAGCGTAGAAAATTCCAGAAAACAGGAAGTCCTGCCCGTGCGCTTGATCTCTTCGTCTTTTCGTTATCCCATCAGCAGTTTCAGTTTTTGGGGATTGGAGGCTTTTTCTTGTTGTTTGTCTCTGGTCCCTCTTTTTTGTGTTTGCGCATTTTGTTGGTGGGTTTGGTCTAACCTATAGGAGGTGCGTGAATCCTTGCTTATGTTTGACCTGATCTTTGTAACGTGACAATTCATATAAATCTATTTCCACGTTGGTGGTTGAAAGGTTGCTATTTTTGGACCCTCTTCTGTTAATAGGCTCTATATATATATATATATATATATATATATATATATATATATATATATAGAATAAATCGTCATTTACCAAAGTCCTTTGTATAAGCCGTATCATTGGTTCCTTCTGCATTGGTCAAAAACATCATATCTACTGATGAAGACGCGTAGCTTTGTTGCACGTCCTCATCGTAGACAGAATTTGGGAAATCCTGTAGTTTTACAAATTTGGTAGGAGGTCAATAGATCCAGCCACCTACCAAAGCATTTGGATTACAAGGTATCTTCATGAGAGGACCCAAGAAGTAAAAAAACAATAAATTTAGTTGCGTAAAAGAAATAGGTTCGTATGGTTCCTATTAGTTTCCTCAGGCCAGGATTGAAATTAAAAACCAAACTAAAAACCAAACTAAATCAAACAAACACAGCAAGATTTTTCGTTGCCTTGAGCGACCCACAAGCAGTGGTTCCACATACAGGGAGTTTTTATCCTTTTTAGGGGACAAATCCTCTTCAAAATGAAAAAATAATATTATACAGGAAAAAAAGGGGGAAAACGTCGAAATTCTGTGTTTTATTTTCAAGTTGCAATTTTCTCTAGTGACTCGCAATCTTCTCTCCACCAAGACCCACCATTTAGAAACTTTTACTCCAGCAAACAAAGGCGTGTTAATTTTAAACTCTTTCACAATTTACTATTTTATTAGTGTTTATTTCTCATCTGTAGCTGGCTTATCAAGGCTAAAATCGCGAAAATTGTGGTAGTACTAATTTAAGTCCATCCTTATAGTGTACTTCAATTATAGCGGGGAAGGCAGGAGGACTAATTGTAATAAAATAAGTACCGTAGTCGTTGGAATTTTATTTTCGATTTGCGTCAATAGGTGGTGTTCCTGTGCCATTAAAGCGGGCTCATATTTTTTGTTTAATTAGGAAATGTTAAAAATTAGTAGTTTTATGCAGGCTCGGACTGGCCATAGTACCAATGTGCCAATGGCACAGGCGCCCTTAGGCTACGTTACGGTCGGCACCCCTTTGGTATTAGCCTTTTTTTTTTTCTCTCCGCCAAGAAAAATTAATGGCTTTGGATTCCCCGTCCGTTGATAACCTTTCCTTTCAGGCATTAATTCCCTTCTCACTTCTCCCTCCCTTTACTTACGTTTTTAAAGAATTTTTTTAAACTGACTCCCCTCTCCCCAACCCACTCCAAAATTTGCAAAAACTAGCATTACTTGAAATATAAAATGTGTATTGAAGAATGCACTCCGAAGCCAGAAATGACGACATAATACGAAAATGAGTAAAGCTACTTGAGATCGACCCCCGGACTTTGCTTCTGCTTGGGAAATAGAGCGCTTCCCCAAACCCCTTGACGGTTGGAGGCACCATCACTTGAAGTTTCCTGTGAAACGCATGGCACCCCTCCCCGGTTATTTCTATAAATGGCACAGACGCTCTTTCCTACCCAGTCCGACTCTGGTTTTATGAAAAGGAATTAAATAAGTGAAGTAAAATAAGGAAATTTGTTTGCACAGGGACCAAAAAAAAAAGGGACATTTTTGTCTTTACTCGGGGTATTGTTTAACTGAGAAGTGGAAGCACTGGCCACGGTGTTTCAAGATAAGACTCGACTATTTCTTGCCTTTACATTTAAAAACAACGGTAGCAAGTACAGGTGAGTGGTTAGAGTGGGTGGCTTGGACACCGGATGTTGACACGTGTTAGAATCTCACTACCGACTGAGGTGCCGTGTTACTAGCGTACGTGTCACGAGCGCACAGGCAGAATAAACCGTGTATCCAGCGCACAGGCAGAATGAGCCCACACCCGGAGTTTCACGATTGCTTGCGCCATACGCATTCGGATTTCCTCAATCGGTGTTACATACTTACCTGCTTAAGCTTGTAGCGCTCTACTCCCTTCCGTTCCGACGACTGACGGCAACGGATGGTGCAGCGCACATTGCTTCCGTCGCTAACCATTTCAGTCGGCTCGGCTGAGCTTCTAAATTTGATCGCACCCAAACTGGTAATGTAGATGAAAAAGGACTTGTAGTGAGTGACCTTAAGTAGGTACTTAAATAGAAAGTCGTAGTATATTAGATATTAATGCACGGTGGCGACGTTACGCCAACACATCCCAATGCTAAAAGTGTAGCCGTTATATACGGTTAATCTGAAACCCCACACACGTGACCCACACTTTTTTGATAATCTAACACTTTTTCCGCACTCTACGCAACCACTGCTCTACCATGTGACATACTTTGCAAAACTACCGTACACAACACAAATTCAACCAGCACACCCCATTGCAACCAACATAAATAAGCACATTTGCAACCTGCGACATTTATCGTACTAACACAAAAAAAAAACCTCGCGTAGGCTACTATGCTAGGACCCCACCCATGGAGGAATGGCCCAATCCGCCAACCTTCGCTCCGACAGTACTAAAACTAGGCTACCGACACTTGTAAACACATCTAAACACACCTAAAAACATACGATACTCAAGCGAATAGCACATTTGTAACCTGGCGACATTTTCCGCACTAACACGAAAAAAAAAAAACCTCGCGTACGATGCTAGCCCCCTCCCCACCCCCATCCATGAATGAATGGTCCAAGCCGTACCCGACAACCTTTCGTTCCGACGGTACGAAAACTAGCCTACTGATACCTTCTAAACACACCTAAAAACCTACGAGACTCAAGCGAATAGCGCATTTTATACGCTATATCTTACTTAAACTAATAAAGTAGAAAAAATACGGTTTTACCTTAAACACAAACGTCGGTGACTGGGACTGGATATAGGGACGTCCTCGCGTACGTGAGACTTCGCAGACAGGAAGTTTAAACCAGAAGTTTGAGTTCAGGAATTTACGCATGATTCACAAATAAAATTTTCCAATAAATTTTTTTTTTAAATCTCAAATAACTAGATATGTTGGCTCGACGTCACACCTTGGCATTAAAACACATATCCGTGAAGTAGACCGGGTTATCCCGAAATAATTGATCGCCTACTCGAAACGGAACAGTCCAAAGATCGGAGGGGTAGCAAAATCGAACACGTGCTCGTGCGATTTCGCCACCCCTCGACCTTTGTACTGTTCCGTTTCTCGCAGACGATCAATTATTTCGGGATAACCGGGTCTACTTCACGGATATCCATTCTGAATTGTTTATTTTTTGCTGGTGACAATTCCTAGTTTGAGGATGCTTTTGTTTTTAGTTCTTATCATAACCATACCTTGTTTTATATAACAATGTTTTTTTAACCGTCTCATTTGTTCATCTGCCTTTTATTTTTTACTTGGGCCAATCCTACACCTCCTGTGTCCAACACGATTGGCGATGCCATCGGGGGCCTTAGAGCCCCTGGCAGGTCTAACCTTGGTGGTAAGGCATTCGTGTCCCCATACCTCATCCCCCTGACCCTCCCACGGCCAAATCTATATCTTTATATGATATTGTCTTCTGTTTTAAATTCGGCTGGCTGTTAGTGATCCTAGGGTCCTTGCCTGACGTGTTGCTATTGTAACAAACTGTTATTATTATTATTAATTATTTACGCTCGGGCATGATCACAATTAAGTCCAGAAGACAAATAAAATAGGTGTCTTGTGCGCAGGCGCGTGATGGATGACGACGGCCGTCGACTGACGGTATACGTACACTTCTCCGATACGATCAGTTTTTTTGATTGAAGGGATTCTGCCTCAACAATCCCGTCTGTCAGCCGACGGGTCGTCACGGAACGAGACGGAGCAGTATACGCGGCTCCTCTCATTTACATGCTTTTAATCCAAACAGAAATTTTTCGGTCTGCGACGTGACGTGACGGAACGGAACGGAACGGAGTAGTGTGCTACAAGCTTTAGGGTAAATAAATTTAAAAAAAACAGTACCTTGTTCAACAGATTATCAGCAAAATGGGGGCACTCCTGAAAGTTGGTTGCAAATCCCTTCAGGGTCAATACTAGATATTTTTTTTTTAGCAGCCGGATAGTTAACTGGAGAATAAATTACCAGCAACTGTGGTTGAGGCAAATACACTCACTTCATTTAAAATACGTCTGAAGGCTGTGTGCCTCACCGATTTCCTGCATAGAGCATTATAGTTATGTAATTAGACCCTATACAATGTTTTTTTTTTAACGTTTTTTAATGTTTTTTATTGTTTTTTATGTATTTTTGTATTTTTATGACTAACAAATTAATTTGTGATCTGAGCTAGTTTGTTATAAGTGAAATGCTCTACCAAGCCCTTTGCTATTGTGCAAATGAATATTATTATTATTATTATTATACACATCTTTTTAAATTGTAAATAGTTCTAGTCTTACTTCCCACTTCAGTTTTCAACTTTCACTACACCAGTTTCATGCATTTCATTGTTTTATTATTTTTATTATCTACGATGCATTATATTTTATTTTTTATTTTTAAAGAAACATTGACAGCGTTACCCGGCTTTTCCCTGCACTTGTCCCTCACGTTTGGCGATGCCATCGGGGACCATTGTCGTCCCTGGTAGGTCTAACCTTGGTGGTAAGGCATTCGTGACCCAAACCCCATACATTCAACCCTTCCACTGCAGCCGAGTCATCGTCCTTGTTTTAAACTTTTCGCTGTTAAACTTTTATAATTTGTAATTTTTTAGTTTTAACATCGGACGGCAGTCAGTGACGACGCAGTCCTTGTCGCTCCGGTTGCGTTTGCAACAAACCTATATTATTAATTAATAATGTTTTATTTTTCATCAAAATAACATTAACTACCACTGAAAGCAACGAACAGGTTTCCGCTGGTGATTAACAGGACTTAACAACAATGACAGACACGCAGTGTAGACAAAGACTTCAAAAAGGACGGGGCGAGGGATAATCGTCTAACTGGAAAATCGCATAATTGGAAGAACGTATAACGGAAAACAGTATAACGGAGTATCATCTAACTGGAAATTCGTATAATGGAAAATCGTCTAATATCCCTGCCTCGCTCGCGCTGCCGCGCTCGCTTCTGCTATACATATAACATCAGAAACCGCAGTTAGACGTTAATCCAGTTATACGTTTATCCATTATACAATTATCCATTATACGATATTCCGTTTAGATGCTTTTCCAGATTTTTTTAGGCAGATTTTAGACAATTATCCCATAGACGATTTTCCAGTTAGACGTTCGACCGACGCCCCAAAAAGGACGTCACGCGTTGAAGTTTTTGACATGTGGGCGGTCCTGTGCGCTCGATACATGGTTCATTACGGTTGCGTGCGCTCGAACATGCGAAATATGCTTGTGCGCTATAGTAACACGTGCGGTCGTACCACGGAACCTCGGCAAAGGTTTAAAAAAAAATGTCCAAAAGTCGTATGACGTGGCAAAAAAAAAAAGGCTGCAGCTATACTTCCGCATCAGCAGTACTCTATCGCGCTCTTTTCAATTTTCCGGTTTGTTCAAGTTGCCGATGTGTATCTAAGTGAAGTACGAGTATGCAGGCTTTAAGCAATAAATTGTGCGCAGAAAAGTATTTCGCGGCGAAGACGCAGCGACGCCGTCTGTGTTTTTATTTTTTAATTTTTCTTCCCCCTTTTTTTTTTCTTTTTCTATTTCTTCTTCTCGGGTTCCTTTGTTTTCCGCTTCGTTCATCGATCCGCGTCGCGCGGGCGAGTATGGGATTGGTGTTGCGCGGGGGTTGGGGGGGATTGTCTTTGGGCTCATCTAGTTCTGGGGCATCTGGAAGACGGGACGCGTTCTTGTCCTTGTTCTAAAATCTCCGTGAAATGTTGCCGCGCCTTTGGTCAAATCTTGCTGTTACAGTGGACTTAGAATTTTTTTTTTCTGGCTGTGAGCTTGAACGGCGTTGACGAAAATGTTAGGGATGAAGGGGGGGGGGGGCGGGGTGGATGCAGGTGAGGTGAAGAGAACGTTTTCAAACAAAGAAAACCAGTGTTTTGGCAGACATTTAGCTACTTTTAACGCAATGGTAATTTTAGAAAAGACGGCGGTCGCAATTCGAGTTGTGAAGCGGCATGCCTCCTTGCCCTGCAGTTACCGCCAAGCGTCGCTCATTCCACAGAGGCAACGGAACTCCCTTATGTGTGGTCACGTCATCTAGCACATTGCGCGCGATGGACGGGGGGGGGGGGATGAGGCTTAATGGCGCGTCGACAGGGTCGTTAGTGCCGCCAACCTCGGGTACAGTGCATTGGTCCGGGTTGCCACTGCACCACACATTACAGAGATGGACAGGGAGTGGTGATGTTGGTGACGTCACAACACCGGAGTGTAACATGTCGGCTAGCTTCGTGCAATGATGTCACAGTGATGCGTGAATTTTCAAATTTTAAAACCCCTCATTGCTGACTCAGCTGCATGCGAAGAAGTTTCCTAAATAATAGTCCATACAATGTTTTTCAGTTTGGTTTTAAAATGAAAGTCGTGAGGAGACTTTAGACAAAGGACGCAGCAATGTTAAGGTTATCTTGAGGCGCAAGTTGGCAGTTGAAAACATCAGCAAGTTGTTGAAAAATCGCTGTAATGAAATCGCTATAAGGGAGTACGATCTCTTTCTATGAGGGCGTACTCGGTGCCACATACGTGATTCCGTTGTCGTACTCTCTGTGCCGCGACTAAAAAATGCTTGCTTGGCGAGTGATCCCAGCGTCTACAGTCAATGTGGAACATACAAAACCGCCCGCAATACGAACTAACTCCTTTTGTTTCCTTTGCCAACAGGTAAGTATTGATTGACCGCGAAAAATTAAAAGGAGTCGAAGGCGGATACAGCTAACACAGCAATTATTCACTCTACAATAAGTCAAATTTATACACATTCGAGCGTCGTAAACCTGCGACAAAACAATCCAGCAACAGACTATCAATACGCTCACGTAGTCCCATTGACAAACGACCTATTTCAGACGTCAGGGCTATTCGGTTCACATCACAGTCATCCTCATGAAGCATGAGTGAATAAAATCGCTTATTATTACGTTGTAATGCGTGAAGCATGAGTGAATAAAATTGCATATTATTACGTTGTATGTTTTTTGCGTGTCATTTTGTTTTCTGTAAAAAAAAAAAGCATTATTTTCCTTCGTCGGCTGATAATGGCATTTTAGCAGCGATATTGTTTATACCTTCCATACATCTGCAAAATACAAAGAACTATTGTAAACAAAACAACAGTCATATAGGAAATGGTTGCTAGCCGTTTTCATCTGTCCTCGTTAGTATTTTTATCCGGAATAATCCTAAAAGAAAAACTACAACCCAAACGTTTTCGATTTCGGGTAAACGACAATCGAACTGTAGACGTTGAATTGTAGGAGGCATTTGATGAGACACGTAATGGCCACGACGCCCGGCCCATAACGAGGTCCATGGGGGCGGATATTCGTAACTATTTAGCCCCCCCTCAAACCCTGGGCGCGTATTACAGTAGACGTCAGATCAAAACAACCAAATGAAACTTCTGGCCCTAACTTGAACGTACCTAAAGTACCCAATATAGGTTATGAGAAGGAGAGAATGAATATGATTCAACGTACTTTAACATTTGACTGTATTAAGTAATTAGTAAAGGCGGTAGCCTTTACTATAAGGTTTGACCTCGGTCTCCCATGTTAAAGCTGAAATTTGGAAGCTTAATTTCTCCGCCGTCGTTCAACATTTTCCACTGAAATTTACTATATAGGCCTTATGGGACTTGGGCAACACGTGTACCAACTTTTATTAATTTCCGATTCGTCACATTGGAGATCTGGACATCAGCTGGAATCGTGAGTTTCATTTTGGTCTTGGGGGGTGGTGAAGTTTGGACACGTGGTCTCTACAGACTAAACCATTTCCGGACATGTGCCCTTTATAGAAATAGAAATTTCAATTGGTCGCTCCGTTCCGGAGTTACGGAGCCCTGAACGATCCATTTTATTGTTGTACATTGTTTTAAACATTGTTTCTATGCAACAATGGCAATTAGCAAACGCCAGACGGAAAGCGTAAGCAAAAGCTAACAATGCTGGTGGGCCAACAATTTACACGCGCGTGAAGCGGAAGCATTATCCTTATTACGAATCGATTTATGTAATGATTTCACGTCATTCTCTCGTGTTAAAGCTAAAGTGTACGTTACCCATTTGGCTTGCCGTCCTATATTACAAATACGGACAAAGCCGTTAATAGATAGCTTGCGACAAACCAACTTCCAAAAGAAAGACTTGCACTGAATGAGCGAGCAAAGCGAGCGAAATTCAGTGCCTTTTGTAACGAATGCAGACAACTAGCTTGGTATGTCAAAGTATCACGAACTAGAAAACCAAAACGAGCTCGTTTGATGTTTAAGTAAGGTTTAACTGATCCGAAGTCAAAACAGCAAAGGAACACAAACTTTCCTGTAAGGTTTCACATACCACAGTGTTCCTGTACTGTTTAGTCCACGTGAAACCTTACTGCTGTATTCAACCATTAGACACGTAAATAAAATCAAAACCATATCCCAACTTTCAAAATTGTTGTAAGAATAATATAGTTTATAGTATAGGCTACACACTCGCCCAATTTCGGGGCTAAATTTTTCATCATCATTCTAGTTCGGTTGTCTCCT
>JAHWFP010074173.1:0-21997 GCA_023313725.1 Lithobius niger | reverse complement strand
AGCGAGCCAGCAATGCCGTTTGTTGACCTTGACCGGATACAAAAAAAACGTTGTTCATTTTCAGTCATATTGCCGATTGGATTTCGGTAGCTTAATACACTAGAATACAATATTTACGTTCGGAGTGGTCCGGCTTACGTTTCATAATGAGTATTCAGTAATTTGTTAGTCCAGAATTGCATCGATTCGTAAGACCAAGAACTGCAACCAAGAAAAACGTGACGTCATTACTTTGTGTGCAAATCTTTCAGATAAAACGGATATGGTGTTTATCACGTCCCACCACGGTGCAAGCTTATTCGCTAATAACTATTATTACAAAAACCCCTGGTGAACCATCTTCTCTAGTCGATCCATCTTTGGAGTGAAGTGGGAAGCCTTCTTCATTGGGCTTCCTGCTATTTAGCTGCCCAGGTTACACTCCAGTTGATTACAAGGTGCACCTGGTTATTTCTCAATGTTCACACGGGGCTCTTTTAAACAAGGTTATCTGTCCCTTGGGTCATGTTATAGTTTGTGCACTTCGGTCCAGTTTATTTTGAGAATCACGCACACACTAACATAAAATACGGAGTGAGCCTAAAAAACGTAAAGCCCTAAAGGAACAGATATTAGAAAAACACATGTAAGCAATCAGCGTCGCACTAATACATGTAAAAGAATCTCCAGCATCCCAAAACACAAGCTGGAGTTTCTTTTACACGTATTAGTGTGATGCTGGATGGCTTACATGTCTTTTTCTAATATATGTTCCTTTAGGGCTTTAAGTTTTATAAGGCTTACATCCATAGTTTATACGCTTAAGCATTTTTTTAATACTAATATCAATTTTTTTTCTTGTTTCAGCAAGAATAATACAGAAAAGAATACTGTAATCACCTTAAAATAACTGTTATAAGAGAGCATTTTTAATACTCAATTTTAAGCTATAATAATCGGTAATCGGTTTTTTGGTTCGATGTCTAGGAGAGAGCAAAATTTCCCAAATAAGAAGAACAACAATAATTGTAGTCACATTAAAATAACTTTCAAAAGGCTGTAGGCCTTCTTCATACCTATGTTTTAATCTTTAAAACTTGAGTTCATTGGTTCGATCTCCAGGTGTAGTACAGTTGTTACAGACCAGAATTTGGGTTAATCATGAACATCGAGCCAAAAGCCATGAAATTTGGTACACAAGTAAATTCTTAGCTTATAAATCGAGCTAGCGATGGAATCCCTCGAGATACCTCTAAGACCCCTTCCTGTCCCCCACCACACTCACCGAGGTCATTGATCAACAAACTCTTGCTCATCGCGCTAAAACATAAATTGGTACATAAATCATTCTTAACAGTGCAAATAGAACTAGAATTTGTTGATCATCAGCCTCTTGGAGAAGACACAAGGAAGCACCGGGGTATGTGTATCTCATGGGGTTCCGTATGTAGTTCGATTTCAGCTCTATCATTGCAAGTTTTTAGTATGTTCAGCAAGGATTTGTTGATCATTAATGCTTCTTGGGGTGCACAGGCGGGGGGGCTGCTGGGGGAGGCTGTGGGGCATTGCATGGGCATTCATGGCTGGTTCAGTTTCTACTGCTAGAAATGACTGGCGTACCACAATGCAAGCTTCCAGTATGATCAACAAGAACTTTTGGGGTATCAATCTCATGGAGTGAAAATACGGTGAAGCACTTAGAGGCCTTGGAGGGTTTCGCGGGAGTTCCTTGGCTAGTTTTATTTGTACTGCTAACAATGACTTGTGTACCAAATTTCATTTCTTTTTTTGCACTATCTGCAAGAATTTGTTGGTCAGACTGCAAGGAGGGGGCACAGGGGTGGCCGTTGCAGTGCCTTGTAAATTATCACGAGGGGGTTCCAAGGCTTGTACATTTTGTACTACTATGAATGAGTTGTTTACCAAAATTCATGTTTTTAGCTCGTTCTGCAATTATTTGTTTGTCAAACCCCAGGGGAGGGGGTAGACTTGGGAGGGATTGGGGATATTTCATGGGGGTTCCATGGCTGATTCGATGTGTACTGCTAAGAATGACTTATGTCCCGCAATTTAAGCATTTCGCTGCATCTGCAATAATATGCTGGTGAAGCATCTGGGAGGGAGCACAGGGAAGTGCTGGGGGGGGGGTCCTTTGGCGATTTTTTTGTGGGTTTCAATGGTTGGTTTGATTTGTAATGCTAAGAATAGCTTGTGTGCCAAATTTCATGCTTTTTGCTCGATCTGCAAGAATTTGTTGGTCAAACCTCAATGAGCGGGACACAGAGTGGCGCTGGGGGCCCTTTGCGGGTATTTCACGGGGGGTTCCATAGCTTGTACGATTTCTACTGCTGAGAATGACTTGTGTACCAAATTTCAAGCTTTTATTGCGATTTGCACAAATTTGTTGGTCAAACCTCAGTGAGGTGGCACTTCGGGGTGCTTGGGGGCCCTTTGGGGTATTTCATAGAAATTCCATGGCTTGTTCAATTTTACTGCTAAGAATGACTTGTGCACCAAATTTCAAGCTTTTAGCTCAATTTGCAAGAATTTGTTGTTAGGGCACAGGGAAGTGCTGGGGCCCTTGAGGGGTATATCATGAGCGTTCCATGGCTGATTCGATTTATGCTGCCAAGAATGACTTGTTTACCAAATTTCACGTTTTTAGCTTGATCTGCAAGATTAGCTTTGTTGCCCAAGCCTCAGGGATTCCGGAAGCACAAGGGTCGTGGGGGGGGGGGGGGTGTTGTTCCCCTTGAATGTATTTCATGGGGGATCCAGGGCTGATTCGCTTTGTACTACTAAGAAAGACTTGTGAACCAAATTTCATGCTTTTAGCAGGATTTGCAAGAATTTGTGTACTCACCTATAGATTTCTGCCCAGTGCTCTTTACTAATAAATGCCTGCCAACAAGAATACTGCAGGCAAATGAAAATCGTGTTCAAGTGGCCCTGGTCGAAGTAACGTAAATACCCGACATCACGTAACGATTACAATGAGGTCATTAATTAGTGGATGTAAAGTGTGTTAAATTATGGTTTGTTACATACATATACATATCCAAGCGCAATTCAGTGTAAAAGAGACGATTTTCAGCATAAATTATTAATGAGAGTCAAAGGTTTGAACTGGATTTCGGTATTTATACTCAAATCTTCTACCACGTGACCAAATACAAGATGGTAGGCTGCTGCTATCTTGAATGACATCACTTCTGGTCACAAGAACCAAGAAGGCTACTACTGTGTTGGTGGCACCATCTTGAATTACGTCACTTCTGCTTATGTGACCTTCATATCATCACCTAAAGTGACGTTAACACCACCTCCAAGCTGGAAGTGTCGTAATTCTAAATGGCGGTGCCCATATTGTAGTATTCATCTTGGGTCATGTGCCTAGAAATGACATGCTGCCACGTACCTCGATAATAATGGTGGCATTTCTGGTGATGGCATTGCCACTCACGACGTCACTTCTGGTCAATTACGTCATTCCGGCCAATTATGTCATTTCAAGATAATTACTTCATTTCCTGTAATAATGACATCATTTTCTTTTTCGATTATTACCACAAATCAGTATGAGGCAAAAGTAGATGATCCACGTTTTGAAGATCCCATGATAGCGCAACTTATGACCACCAATATCTATATGTTTAAAATTAAAGGTCAACACACCAATTAATGGCGGCCCTGAACGTTAATTAACCCAATATTTTAAAACTTACTAGAACCTAAAACTTTCTAGCATAGCTGAATGTCTAAAAACACATTACTGTAAAATTGCAAAAATATAAAAGAAAGAGATGAAAGAACGCGAACAAAGTATATTCTGTTTTTATTTTATAGGTCAAAAAACAAATTACATTCAGAAATCGGCTACTTATGTTTACAAATAGATTCTCCAGTTCTTCATAACCGAAAGAAATATGTACATTCTTTTATAATGAGCAAATGGTTCAATATTCCTTCATTGTGTAAAGCGCAAATTAAGGTCCGATGTGACTTTTTCTCTACAATATACCGTAAAGTCTTAGGTGCAGATATATTTAAATATCTTAATTTCTTCGATCATCTAATATCCAAAGTAAGTAATTGGTTTTAACTTTGACCTATGCTTACAACCTAAAGAATCAAAGACATGAAGCCAATGCATTGATTTCTGAAAAACAACGTATGAAAATCAGCTGTGACAAAGCTATATTAACCGAATAATCGATCGTTCTTATTACATACACATCCTGGTTGAACAATTTATATTTTTACATTTAAAAGAGAGAAAACGGAACAAGACAAATCTAATCATATCAAAAACCGAAACTGGCACAAGGGGGTGCCAAGTTCCGAATGGTTCCGCCCTTTAAAGGAGAGATATCAATACACCGAAACACTCGCCAAGTTAATCGCACCTCTTAGTAATTCGAAGGTTAAATGAAAGATAGAACATTGCTACTTTCGGTAGCAATGTTCGAGTTTTCATTTAACGTCCAAAGTATTATTCGATGCGATTAAGTTGGCGAATGTTTTGGTGTGTTGCTATCACTCCTTTGAAGGGCCGAACCATTCGGAACTTGGCGGCCCCTTTTACCAGTTTTGTTTTTTGATAGGATATCAGTCCTTTTTTTTTAAATTGTGTATTAGACTCAACTCCACTACTGTGCAGATGTGTAATAAAGTGGCACGTCAACAACAAATTGGTTTTCAACAATTTGCTAGTACCTTTGTTTTGGTTTTGGCCTATAGGTCGAACTGTTCTCAACTTGGTTACCTCTTTATAAGTTTTTGGTTTGGTTTTAATTTTGTTGTAATTAGTTTTATTTCGTTAGTTTTGGTGTGTTGATATCACTCATTTGAAGGGCCGAACCACTCTCAACTTGGTGCCCCTCTTCACCAGTTTTTGGCCTTGTTTATTTTGCTTTGTTTTCAGAGTTGGTTTATTTTTTTTGTGTGAATTGGACGTTAATACAATTTCTTTGGCAACGTTGTTTAGATTTATCGTGCTACACTAGCGTGTGTCTAGGCACGCACGTGAGTATACATGTTGTCATTGTCCGAACTGGCTGTCAAATGAGATACGATGCCGACAATACTAACAATGGTTATAACAATATTTTCGTACTTACGCACCATTCCACACCATCCTCGTAGGCTCCAAACCATAAAAGGTACACAATTCGTATCATACTGCAGCCATTCGCCCAATTTCATAGCTGGAAGTCTTCCCGTTATCTCGGTATCGATGAATAATATCCCAATGGAAAGTAACATGGGGATGAGCAGACTAGCTAGTAGCTAGCTAGTAACTAGTAACACATTTACAACGTTATTCAGGGTAAGATTTTGCATTGAAAGCAGCTTTGCTGGCATTCCTACATGAGTAATTTTTGCCAGGTGGGTCATTGCTCTTGATTTCAACACAATTTAAGCTTTTGTACCGCAATATTATTTTTCTTCAAGTGCCTGAAATGTGTCCAACTATGCTTCAAGATTTAAGACGCTGACGCTACGGCGCCGCGCTACAATAGTTTACAACCTCGACAATTGAATTGATGTGATGTTTGTTGTGATGATTATTGCCTAATTTGGCGCGACACACTAGCGTGTATCTAGAACCTGTTTATTTGCATATAATTGCGTGTTAAAAACCATTAACATTTGATGTATACAATTGCATTTTAAAATATATAAAAGTACAAACTAGTTAAAACCACAAAAAAAAAACGTATTCAATGCAAAACTACAATGAAACAAAAAGGAGTCAACCATACTGACCAATTTGATTAATTGTACGACTGCCATTTTAACAAAAATGGTTATATTTAGACATACGGAAGCAGTATGCATTTGAAGCGCATCATGCTCCCCCTTATAACAACTCAGCACTTGGTTACTCATTACATTAAGGACTTGTTTCTCGTTAGTAGTATCACACTAATGTAACAACATACATTCTCTATCGATTTCCTAAAACTTGAGTGATTACATAAATAGTAAAAACTACATTTAAAAACACTCTTTAATTCCTTACATTTGTGGCTAATGAAGTTGAGTTATGGTGCCACCCAAGCTTTTCCAACCGGTTTGATTACCGAATATGCTATATTGAATTTAATCTCTTTCTTTACATAAAACATCAAGTTATTCTAATAATGTATTTTTCTTTTTATTAATGTGGAACTAAGTTTTGACAGGGATATGGCGAACTGTTCGTTTGTAAAGGGAGAAAGCCTATCTTCGTGTAATTAATGAATGTTCACGTGCTAAAGACTATTCACTATGGGTGTAATGCAAATATTCAAGATATTTAATAACAACTTGAAAGATGCGCTGACGTAAAGAAGTAAAGTCGACATTTTCAAGTTCATCATTACTTAACCATTCAAAATTTGAATAAAGTAGAGGCATTCTCAAGCAGAAACGGACAATTTATTCGTGTCCTAATACATGAGATATTTTGTTTCTTCATCTGGATTATAATTAAACAAAACTGAATTATAGGTATCTGAGTGCCATTTAGAAATGATACATCGACCGCCCCTTAAGGCTGACGTACAGAAATTTTACAATAACTGTAAACGTTCACTGGGCATTTCTAACACAACGTCCCACAATAAACCAGGAATCGTAAAAAAATGCTGTGATTCCAGTCTGTATTGTTCGCGGTTAAGTAACCGAAATTGTTCAACAATATCAGTTAAAACAGCTGATTCTGCCAAAACGAATGTATAGTGTTAATCACCTACAGTCTTACATTTTGTTTCCCAATACAGCACGAGCCTATGAGTGTTCTTCATCAGTAATATGTGAAAATGTTAGATATGAATAGATGGCTTACCTGCAGCACAGGTCAGTCTCATCAAATATAGCAAACGAATCACAGTAATTATGGGAGTAAACAACCATTTGTTTGAACAAAGAATGAGATCTGAGTAGATTCTTCTCATTATAGGGAAATCTTGTAAAATATCAGTTAAAATACAGGCGAAGTGGGCAAAATTTGAAAACTATCTAAAAATCGAAAATTACGTATTTGAATAGAAGTGAACTTTTCAATATTCTGAGGACTAAATCACCTTAATTCTTTCACTATTAAATGTCTATCATAATTCTTTTACTTACGCATGAAAATCGAAAAGTATCCTTATATTATACAATAAATAACACCAATGTTGGCAGCACCCTATATTTTCCGTCCAAATGACAGTGATCTCTTACCTTTATTTCATTAGTTGTGGAAGTTTTTTTTTGCAAATATACCATAGAGTTGCAATAGCAGAGTAAAATTCTTCTTGTGTAGTAGGTTTTCAAGGAATTGTGGTAGACTTGATTATTGCAGTCACATCGTACATCTGTTCTTATTAGTAAAAGAAATTTACAACCCAATCCAAGTCGTGATACAATAGATGAGCATAAAAGCTTTTATCATAGGAGAAAATTACGAAACATATTCACAAGATGTGTGCATTAGTTTTATCCATAAACAAAGATGAAGGATCAGGTTGACAAGTTCCTTATTTAGTCATTATACTTTCAAAATCTGCATGCATTGTGAAAGGACAAGGTAATTGACGATTGCATATTGAGAATGCCATGTAAGGATTTTTTGTAGGCGTTTTGATGGTCTGTGCTTTAAAAGTCCTACACTATGTGAAATGTTTGTTTAAAGCTAATTACCAACCCACATACGGCAATAATGACACAAATATTTTTGTTTATCAGTATGAACCATTTGCTTGCATATTTAATGCAACAATGTTTACAATTAACGAGTAACCATTTTACCTCTGGACAATAAACTTCCCTCGTATTTAAACAAATAGGGAATATGTTTGCCCCTACAAATATATCGCCATATTATGCAAATATTCCAAGTTTCCAATTTCACTGACAGAAGTCGGGAAAGTAAGATTAGTATGTCTAGCGTACCAAGAAATTTACGATAATTGAACACTTTATTAAGGTTAGAAAAAGCCATATGTACAGTGGCAAAAACCGAATGTACGAATCACGTGTTGTCTGAAACTGAACGTTAGTAATGGCTTTTTTTTGTCACTCAAACATTTATCGAGTACCACTGAAGAACACCCACCACTTAGCAATACGTATCTTCCCACGTATTTGTCACGTTCGTTGATCTGAATCACAATCCCTGTGGAGCCATGTTAGTAGTAGGAAAGTATTACAATAGACCAGACGGATAGGTAAGAGCTATCAAGACATCAATTTTCATCACATATAAGGTGGCATTTACTTGCAAAATAACATTGCTCAATCACGTCAATTACTGGGAAACTAAGTATTTACCAAAATACGTCGTAGCAGTTGAATTCGGCACGACACCCTTAAATGATGATAAGTTAATTAGTTCGGTAGAATGTTGTACAAACAAGGCTTAATTAAAAATTAATGCAGATTAATCAATGTATCTGGAAAAACAAAATTCGGTCTGTAAATCGTAATGCAGAATCAACAACTTGCAACATCATTTTTAAATTTAAACGACTTGTTCTTTACGGTATGTGATGCGTGTAAACACTATTGTTAAGGAAGGTTTTACATTTAAACCAGATTTGTGCTTATTAAATGTTAACATCATTAGACTGTTAAACAAAACAAAACTTTAAAGAGGTGAAAATCCTCGACTCTTGTATTTTACACATAGATTATTTCGTTATAATAACAGTTGTCCTTTACGGAATAGAGAAAGAGTTGTCATCTAACAATGCATGTTCGAGCAAATTTATATTGTAAATCAATGACAATGTATATCCTATCGACGTGTGTTACTGACGTTTCCCAAGTCAATTTTAAACTTAAAGTACGATTACAAGTGCAGTAATGCTATTAGTAGTCAAAATACAACTTCAAAGAAGTGGAAATCGTGCACATACTCAAACTTTCACGCTGGTTATTTTATCATAACACCACTCATTATTCATTGTTTAGAACAAGAGTCGCCACCTGAGGGAGTGTTCAACAAATTTTATATCACAAGTCAATGCCAACTGATACAGAAAAACATCAAAGCAGTGAACAGATCAGTTATAGATCCCTTATGTGGAAGCTTTAACGCATTAATAAATGGAATAGTATCTTATTTTAATATGAATTAATATTAAGTTACTAATATTAAACCATTATTAAGTAGAAAACATGTTCAAGAAGTGATGTGTTAATAATTTCGGTAAAATGTCGTACGAGTACAGTATTTAAGGCATAATTATATACACAAGACACAAGCACATCCCCGTCATGTGATACATCTAACTGACATGTTACACTAACATTCCCAAATTCAGTGTGAAGCTTCGTTTATATGGTCAGTAATAACCGAGTGCACTGCACTTTATTATTTGTATACGATGAGTAACCTTTATAATATGTTAATATCGTATAGTTTTTACATTTTTGTGACATATTACAGAAATAATTTACAAATCATCATATAAGCATGTATGCTCACATTAACTGACTCACTGTGTTTTGCTAAATACTTATTTTGAGGTACAGTGAGCTTTCTAACCAAGACCAGTTTGACTCAGTATGACTGATGCACTGGTTGCAGAGGCAAAATAAGTATTCTAAACGACCTACTGAACAGCATAAACTGTGTCAGACGTGATGTGCTGCTTATGAAGGAAAAAAAGGAAAGTACACTCTACAACAAGAAGTACATTCTTTGCAGCTGCTATTATTTTCATCTTCATGATGTCACATTGAAACTGCTGCAGATATAGAACAGTAAACACTCCATTGTGTTTTTTTTTGTAGCTGCAACCATTGTGATTGAAGTCAAGCCTTTGGTAGGACTTTTTATTGTGTGAATCAGTGAAAATTTCGTTAAGATAGTGACCTCCAAAAGAGTGTAAGGGAAAATACAGAGAATTAACAAAGAGCAAAACCACCTGTCCATCCTGTAATGGTATAATTAATTGACAATCAATTAGAACTGATTAAGAACGGGATTTACCCATGGCTTAACGACCTACTAGAACTAGGCAGAGGGGGATTACCCAGACGTATCGTGCAACCATAATTAAGTAAGAAGGGAATCCCTTACAGAAATACAACAAAAGTCGACCAGTTACTTACCACCATTAGCATGGATTAAGTGGCACTGCTGTAGTACTAATAGGTTAAATTGCGTTCAGAGAAGAGCACCACATATAAAAAGGAAATTAAAAAAAAATTGAAATGGAGAACTAGATCTATACTAAATATTATTACAACTGCGTTTACTGTGCCGAGGTATTCATTTCCCAGCAATAACTCAACATTCATCTTCCCGAATGTTGCCATCACAAAGACCCAACCGAGGAGTCTGTCACGTTCTGTGCCATTCAATATGCAATGGACGCCTTGTGAGGGTTCCATCGATGGAAGATGCATTTGCTGGTATTTTCATTAAATACACATAAGGATTCCATAATGATAGTCGTTACTGCTCCTACCTCAATGACACCATTCATGTTTTGTAAGTTTCAACTCTGTCTAACCGTGAATTTTACCAGAGCCTATGTAGTGTCTATATAAACCTATCGAGTTAACATGATGTCAAGGCTGGTGGAAGAGGTATACAAGATGATCTACCATGCCACTGACACATTCAAGGAAAAGGGCAGCAGTTGGACTGTCGAGACCGTTACTAAGCTCTGGGTCAGGGTTGAAGAGTAAGAAACGTTCAAAGCCTCTTCCTACATACCCTGCCAAAACAATTGAGGAAGAAGCATCAGCTTGTTACTACCGTGGGAACAAGAATGATAACAAGCGTTTCCTATCTGATTGCAAAGCATTTCCGATTTAGCAGCCACGCACCACAACATCGTCAATCGGGTACTAATTTTTTTGTCGTAATCGCTTCTCCAGTTTTTAAAAACAAATCGTCCTATGTAAACTTCTCAAACAGTGTTTTGCTCTGTAGCCAAGCCAATGGTTGAAGTACCCTAAAATCTGGGAAAATACCTTCGAATTCAGACACTTCATTTGACCAAATAACTCTTTGTGGGTTATGTACTCTGAAATTGAGTGCTTCCTTCAATTAGTTAAGGGTGTGTTACCCAATCCATCTACCAGTTCCATGACTCCTATTAACACACATGTGCCATGTAGTTATGGATATGTCAGGATCAGCTGACCTGAGGGAGAGATTGTAAACTAGAAATATTAGTTTGATCAAGATGTATGGATGACTTTTTGTGATCCGTGGACGATGAAGTTTTGAAGTATGATGCTATTGTCACTAATCCACGACCTCTAGTTCTGACAGAAGATGTTGAGACCTGATTCCTACTTTCTCAGAACTGTTCACTACTACGGACAACATTTTTCCCTATGACTTTACACTTCACAAAAGATAGAGTTAGAAGAAACAAATAAATCGCGATCATTTTCCACCAGGCAGGACGTACTGTGGTACAAGTCAAAGCAAGTGCAACTCGTTAGAAAAGCAAACAAACACCATCCTCGTGATTCTGCACAAATTAGAGCTTTATGAAATACCACTCTTGATTTATGCAGTCAATAAGTTCAAAGGTGTCCATCTCATTGCTAAGAATACGCAGAGAGTTCACAGATGTCGGTGTATTTGTTAATTACATGGTATAACTAAAGATGAAGGCAATCATCACCGTCCGGTTCATAAACAGTTGTAACTTCTTCACATCCTCCTCTGTCATGCTAGCCACCAGCCTTAATAAGAGTGTTTTTTTTATTTTGAGAGCCAAACTGATAAACCCTTTGCTTATAAGTTTGTTTACTCCAACTTTTACAAACAACCTACTAAACCTACTTACACAAAAAGGCTATTACCCATATGAGTATGTTATCAACGATGACGTCTTAAACAAAATGGAATGCCTGGAGAGAAGCATTCTATTCTAAAGTGAAAGACCAAGACACCAGTGAGGAGGACTACAAGCATGCACAGACTGTTTGGAGCAAGCTTGCATCAAGATCTTTGTTGCTTACTATGCTGTGTACCAAATGACTGATCTCCTACTTCGTAGATGAAGTCTTTGAAAACTTTTACACTCTCTGCCTCAGAAGTTATCGAATAGATCATTGTTACTACATATCAAAGCCAGGTTTCAGCTGGGAGCAGAACTTCGAGACTAAAGCTAAGCTTAAATTATTTACTCTTGTTAATAAGCATAACTATGTAACTACAGGAATCAGAGGTAGGCTCTCTTTACATTGCACAATGCTTTGCTACCACCAACAACAAATTCGTCCTACTACTTTCAACCCCATATGACCCACCTCCTTTCTTATGTACTGGAATGTTAATAATTTTATAGCTGGGAAATGCAACAAAAGTTGCCATACAATAACTTTAGGTGGTCCTCCTAAACTTTAGGTAATTTTGACTACCCACTAAAATTGTTTGATGAACACTTTACTGCCCTGTCGCTCCAGAAGCATTGAGATCGATCCATTGAATCTTTCTCAGTTTTCCAAGAAGGTGGCTGAGAAGTCAGACACAAGATCAAATCATACACCAAACCTAACATCTAAACTTTTAAACTAGAAAAAATATTTGGCTCACTCTCAATACTTTAAATGCTACATACGACAATGCATGGTTCTTAGTCACACTGGGTGCATTTTGAGTGGCTTGGTTGAAATGTTATGACAAGGACAACACAGCGCGAACACAGATGTCGACTAATGATTTAGAAAAGAAGCTGACAAGTTGGCAAACATCTAAGTTTAAAAAAAACAATTGAGCAGAACCAAAGTAGGTTATCTGTGAAGCTTACCACGGAAGTAGGAAAAATGGTGAATCGTTCCTTTCTGCCGCACGTTGTCTTGTTCCAAATCCTCAATGACGACTTCATCTCAGTGATGTTGAACGTACCAACTATTGTCTGTGATCGCTCAACTATTCGGTTATTTCTGTATTAGAAATCTCCATATTACTGATGTACCAGTTTTACTAGGAATACATCGAGTCGAAATACGAGACGAGAGCTTCATTTTTGTTTACAGACAGTCTGCCTATTCTACTGCTTTGAGATGAAAGACATCTATGCTGACACGGTGAAGAACGAAGCATGTGGTATGATATATATAATTATGATCCATAACATCCTCTCTGCAGGTCAGAGAACAAACAGGTCGTCGGTACGGTCGAGTTGGGAGGGATAAGTTATACTCGGATTTCAATGCAGAAAAGTAGACAGTGAAGAAGATTAACAGGTCTGACGCTAAAAAATACCTAGTGCATGAGGACTATGAGCAGTATCTGGAAGATCTCATTGATGGGACGTGAGCTACCATTCAAAGCAGACAGCACCAACACAGCACAGGTGTTTTAACGAAAGTCTTTGCTCTCACCCTATGATGACAAGCACTTCGGCCTCGACACTGAGTATGTATATAAGCATACGAAAATTGCCAGTATTCATCGAACATTGAGTAGGAAGAGGATTACTTTGACTCTGACGTCAACCTAAACAGCAGTTTGGAGGAATCTGTTAAGCAAGTTCAAGAGGTGCAGTATCGAACTGTCAGGATGGAGATGTGCAAGTGAAATGTGTACTGTTCGAGCAGAAGTGTGTAGGATAGTCAATTTAAAGAAAAGGGAAAGCGAGAAGTCAACAGGTTGAGGGTGGTAGCCGTAGAAAAGGAGAGGTACACTTCCATGAATGCATTACCACGATGTCTGTGAAAGAGATCAAAAAAGCATTAAAATGTAAATTAATAACATTTGAGAAGTAAAAAGCAAGAGTCAAAGTTATTGCTGCAAAGACAGCTAAGAATGCAACTGAGAAAAGGAAGAACATGTAAATATTACAAATCCACATTTATTTTTTTCTTCCATCTCGATGATCTGCAGTGGACAGACACCGATCATGTTTGTCTTGTTTCTGATCACTCAGTCATACTAGCAAAACTTCTACCAAATTATATTGTAAATTCTACCACTGTCATGCCTGCTGTGCTTCTGCCTGTAGTACCCACTGTGAGAAAACAATATTGCATTGTTGACCAAATAAAGCAAATTATCATAACTTTATCCTCATGACAACCAGCGCGTACGCATGTACGTTTTACATTGTCAATGGCGCGACCAGGAGTGTCAATGGCATATGCGTCGTCATAGCCTATTCTACAAAAATGGGTGTTCTTTTATCTGGTAGCGTGCCAATCGCATTTTTTCTAGCATGCAGTGCCGTCGTATTATTGGCCTGAGCCGTGTTGATGTCACAAACAGTTATCTAATAGAATTTGACAGATACAACGACGGTTTTTCGTAGTAAAAGCGTGCTTCAACAATAGAGGGCTCAACTGTATGATACTGTATGAGCTGAGTGAGCCACGAGTTTGCTGCGTATTCAAGCCATACGGTTCTGACAGATATAGGGTTGTGACAAATACAGGCTGTGTCTTTTATAGATTGTTCTAATAACGGATGACAGTGACAGTGGCATGCATTAAAACTTCAGTCCGAATGACTGTCAGTGAACAAGACAGCGATAGCTAATCGGACTTCTCATCACACGATGAAGACGACGACAGATCAGCCAGTGAGCCACGTATGGCATGCTTCTCGTGGCAATTTATTACCGACCCATTCACCGAGAGACGCTGCACGCCACTCGCGCAGGTAAATACAGATTAAGATTTTCGTCCAGCTATTGCTTTCAATGAAATGTAGTCGGCTAAAAATTGATTTGTAACCTTTTTTGGTAGTTCTATATCGTCGTTGTGCTAATGGGAAAAATAAGAGGGCAGCACAGTATTTTTCAAAAAATAACAGCAGAAAAAAAATCGTGTATGGGATTTTACAGTTTTCCAGTAAAGTAGATGAAATGTACTTTTTTTTTCGCTGGTGTTTTTGATGGGCATGACACATTTGCCAAGCATTATGGACTATGGGAGCAAAAGTATTTTATAGTCCAGGCCCACCAGTGTTTGCAGCTACCACAATGAGCAGAAATTGATTTCTCATTACCGTATACTAAAGATTTTAAGTTTTTCCGACCTTTCACAAGCACGAAAAAATTTACCCCTGACACGTTTAGGACAGTATGTAGCATTACTGCAGGACGTAAGTCAACAATTGTTGGAGCCTGGAGAACAATGTGCCGTTGACGAATGCTTGATGTTATATAAGGGAAGGCTACATTTTCGTCGATACATAAAGGTAAAAGAGCAAGATTTGGAATGAAACTATTTTGTGTATGTCCAAGTGATTCACGATATTGTGTGTATACATGGAATTTTGCCCTCTACTTTGGGAAGGATTTATACAATTTGAGAGTTCTCCCTGTTTACTTGGCTGAACAGTTGCTGAATCAAGGAAGAAACTTGGTAGTAGATGACTGGTGTATGTCAGCCAGTTTGTGTACATATTTGCGTACTAAAAACACATACATTACAGGAACCCTACGACAAAACAGAGGAGTTTCTGATGAACTGAAAGTTGAACCATTGCAAAAGGGGCAATCATGCTTTATTCGGGATGGTAATAAATTACTTGTAAGATTTCATGACAAAAAAGAAGTCTACGTACTCACTACATGGTGCAAAGCCAGATTTTGCGAAAAAGTTAGGCATGTTAGACGGCGACAGTTCATTTTGAAACCAAGTCATATGGAAGAGCAACTTGCTTCTGGGTGGCATTGACGCCACTGATCAAGTTCTACACCCATATAATCCAGCACGAAAGACTGGGTTAAAAAAATTTGGCGTACATTTTGCTGGAAGAATTCTTCTCAATGCACGGGTTTTGTACCAAGAACCTCATCAGAAAGGCGTTACATTTTTTTCGTTTTTTGTAGATTGTTGTGATGAGCTGTTTTCGCATTACATTCCAGGGTATCAAGAAGTAATGAATGCACACGAAAACGCAAACCAATGGGTCCCAGCTCCTAAACTACCACCTGGCCCAATCCATGCTTTAGTGTCAATTCCACCTCCTAACACGAAAAAAGTCCCCAATAAAGATGTAAGCTTAGTGCAACCCTAAAAATACAAAAGGACACAACTATGGGTGCACGATGTATGGACCAACACGGATTATGTGGCCTTCCTTGCTTCAATTAGCATCATCAGTAAGGTAGAGGAGAATTGTTTTCTGGGTTTGATTTACTGAGGGTTGAAGGTTAGACTAAAAATCGTGTACCCTTGATGCAAAAAAAATGGTTCTGCAGGCGGTTTTTTATTTAGTCCACTTGCAGAGCATGCTTTTGTGTGTCATACATTTACCAGAGAATCACCAATTTGGTGCATGTTGTTAATGGCCTGGTGATTGAAAAGAAATTGGGTGATGGTCTGTGTGAGTGGCCATTTTGGGAAATGGACGACATCTTTGTATCCGCTATCTCCAAAATTAATGCGAATGGGATATGAGCTGCATAGCCATGTGAGGTATCATCTTACATGTTCTTTTGGGTGCTGAACACGTTAACGATACTAGACATAGTAAAAAGTGGTTACTAGTCATCATTCAGTAATAATGAAAAATAATTAGTCAAAAACAACTTTTATATCTATACTGAACAGATGTACAGTCTTTTACAATACATGCAGTAGCATGAAATGTTTTACAAATAAAGTAACTCATGTTACATCAACAGTTTATATGACGACATGACTAATGTTCCAATATCCATATAAGATATGAGTCCACCTTATATCTTCATTTGACGTGATATTACATCACTTCATTATAAATATAAGTTTAAACAGCAGGGTGTTTCTAAACCCCATGTACAAACGTATAGGGTGGATTCTACGATACAAAGGAAGGATAAAAGGGTCTATAAAATGTGTCTGGAAAGGCTCCCAAAGGACACTGCGGCCCTTCAAAGGTGGCCCCCCAAAACCAAGTTCCACTGCAATAAATTGGATCCCATTTTTGCTACAGTGATAAGCAACAGACCTATGAATCATCATCATCATTTATCATCATCATCCATCATCATACATCATCATCATCATCATCCATCATCCATCATCATCATCATCCATCATCATCATGCATCACCATCCATCATCATCATCATCCATCATCATCATCAATCATCATCATCAATCCATTATCCTCATTATCATCCATCATCGTCACCCATCATCATCACCATCACCATCTATCATCCTCGTTATCATCCATCATCATCATCATCATCCATCAACTTCATCCATCATCATCATCATCTGCCACCATCTTTCACCACCATCACAATCATCATCATCATACATTATCTTCATCATTATAAATCATCACCATCATCATCATCATCCATCATCATCCATCATCCACCTCCACCACCACCCTCATCCTCCCCCTCCTTCCCCCTGGAGGGTGGGTATCATCTTAGCAATGTAGTGGCTTCATAGCCCTTATTATTAATATGTGTCACACCAAAGGTAATCACTGTAGTCCAAACGGATTCCGAGTTATTGTGTTGGGACCCTGTTTTGGTGGCCACCTTCAAAGGGCCGTAGTGCCCTAAGGGAGCATTTCCAGACACATTTTTATGGAACCTTTTGTCCTTCCTTTGTATCATAGAATCCGTCCTTTAAGTTTGTTCGTGGGGTTTAAAAACACCCTGCTGTTTAAACTTATATTTATAATGAAACGTTGTAATATCATGTCATATGAAGATATAAGGTGGAGTGTTGTCGTATATGGATATTGGATCATAAGTAGTCATGTCATACATATAAACTGGTGATGTAACATGACTTACGTTTTTTGTAAAACATTTTATGCTACTGCATGTACTGTAAAAGATTATAAATCTGTTCAGTATATATACAAAAGATGTTGTTTTTGTCTATTATTTTTTCATTATTACTAAATAATGATTAGTAATATCTTTTCACTATTTCTACTATCGTTAACGTGTTCAGCATCCAAAAAACATGTAAGACAATACCTCACATGCCTATGCAGTTCATATCCCATACGCGTTCATTTTCGAGATAGCAAAATCAAAGATGGCGTCCATTTTCCAAAATGGCCACTCACACAGACCATCACCCACATTTTTTCTATCACCAGGCCATTAACAACTTGCACCAAATGTAAGATTCTCTGGTAAATGAACAATACACAGAAGTTTGCTCAGCTACTATATTAATTGTGTTTACACCGAAGAAAAAAATTGTGTGTTTATTACAAAAAAAATTCTACAATTTGCAATTGTAATAAATTTATGCCTTCACCGAACCAGGTCCATGTTGCTATAAAGAATGTATTTTACTTATCGAGCACTTTTTAAAAATACGAGGCGTCTGTGAAAAAACTTCGTAGTTACTGAGTATTCCTACTGAATCTAGAAATACATTTTTTCCAGCACCAAAATATTATTTTTACCATACAATCTCAACATTGTTTAAGATTGCGTTACATTGCCTGTGAAAACTAATTAATGTGCATAGTTATCTACTATCTCCATAAGAAGTCGTACTGAAATTATTAATTTCTATTGTGGTTCTACTATTTATTGCGTGAAGAGAAATGAAATTGTAGTGAGAAGATAAACAAACAAACTGCTGCCTCTGGATGCTAAGACTGGTTGTTTGTTTGATTATTTATTTATTTATTGTTTATCGACACATTTATTTTCAACCAGAAAACTTGCACTTCATGACCGCATGAGCTACTTTTTTTTAATTTGTTGGAGGGAGAAGGGGAGAGGAAACTATAGTGAGAAGGTAAACTAACTGCTGTCTGCGTCCGGATGCTATGACTGGTACTTGTTTGTTTGCGTATTTATTTATTCATTGCTTCGTCATACGCTTTGATTATAACTAGAACACTTGCATTTTTGACTGCGTGGGCTTCGTTTATGAAATTCGGGGAGGGGGAGGGAGGAAACAGCAGTGAAGAGATAAACAAATACAAGCACTGCCTGCATCATGCTACTAGTGTTATTTATTTATTTATTTATTCATTATCACACGATTTGTATTTAACCAGAATAATTGCACCGCATGACAGCATGGGCTACTTTTTTATGAAATATGGGGAAGTGGGGAGAGAGGTAGACATGCATCATTGTTTGCCATTTAGCAAAGGCGACCTTGCTATGAGTTTTATGTATAGTGATGATTTGTAGTTGTACTGATTGGAAGTGGGATGCATGGCCTTGGGCCGATTTCCTGCTGAAATAAATTCAATTCAATTCAAGGCGAACCTTGTTTGCATTGTTACTCAGTCTTCTTGAAACAATGATACTGCCAATGTAGGCCATATTTTGTCGCCAATGTCTTTGGATCAATAACAATGTTTCATTTTAACAATGCTCGAAAATACTACACCGTACACTTCTTAGGACTTGGAAAACCCCGAATAGCAACTTATTCTATCAAGTTTTTTGGCTCTTATTTCGACAGTTTGGATTTGCTTATCTAACACACACATTCAGACACTCCAAAAAACACATTAATGATCACATTGTAAATTACATTGTAGATATTTTATAACATACTACTAAATAAACGATGAGGAAACAACTAGGTAATAGCAATAAAGTCTTGGTTATAGTAGTCAATTTAGTGAGTGCATTTCCAAAAACATATTCACGTATTCGTACTGCAGCAAAGTTTAGACTCACCTTAGCTATCTTTAGCATTGTAGTGAAGCCAAAGTCATGTTGGTCGCATGGATCGTCAAGAGGTTAAACACGTCTTTTCAAATATTTTTAGATTAAAAAATGCAGTAGATAAGGTAGCTTCAAAACTTAGGCTTAAAACGAGGCCTGAAATAAGATAGGCTATAATCGGAATAGATTATGTTAATGAAGAAAAAAATTGTATTTTGTATTGAAAAATAAATAATACTTTAATTCTGTCAATAAGTCGTAAAATCGTAAAAAAAAAACATTCAATGTTTGTGTATTAATACCAGTTAATGATTGTTTTAAAACATCGAAACGTGCCACAGGTAGGTGAGTAGCGTTTTTAAATATACTACAGTTGAAAGTAACGTCCTGTAGGCTACATAATTATATAAACCGGGCTACAGAAGGCACAACACGGCAAAGCAAGTCGATGTGTAAAAAAAGTGTGTTACGATAATTCCACTGTTTTGAACTCGTGTTTTCCTTATTAATGCTTTATTAATATTACATCATTATAAATTTCCTTTTAAAATAATAAAATAAATCCGTCATTAACGTGTAACATTCTTATATCACTGATGAAGAGTTGCTTTGAAGTTACTTTGCATCTCTGCTGGTATTGATTACTCAAACACGGTGCAAGAAACAACAGTCTACTTCCACCACTGTGTTTCAGTAGAATTACATAGCAATTAAGTACCAACTGCGATCCATATTTGACCAGTAATAGGAGAATGTCGGCGTGTTGATAAACAGATTTCTTCATTAATTTAGAATAAGATAATTATTTAAAACGCATTAATAAGTAAAATACGACTTCAGAAATTGTACAAATGATGCATAGTGATGCACGAAGTCAGTTTATACTCGACGTACATTAAAAATATATTAATAATTAAATTTATTGCTTAGTTTAGTAGTTACGATGCAAACATTACCCTACATTAAGACAAAACATAATTACGATGTATTACCGAATTAATTAAAAAATCACTTCCGCAAGTGACAGAAGATTATCCCAGCCACCCACCCAGAACGTGTGCACTTTAGAAAGTGTGCTATGCGTGCTCGAGCAGTCCAGCATAGCAAGGTGCCGGTGCTCCTGGTGCCGGCAGTTCATAAACCATCCAACTAATGCCAATAGTTGAAGAATATATGTGCTGCGGAAGAGTGAGTTAGATGGAGGTATGTACAGCTGGAGCAATGTACTGCAGGACACGTGTACTGCATAATTCATGTGCTGCACAGCCAGAGAAGTAAATGGGTTAGGTGGTGGATTGATATGCCAATACCCGATCAATACAACACAGCTTCATGAGGAATTATATCCTTTATTTTTGCCCATCTCTGCTGTTTTGACAAAATGTTGAGCTATGGGTTATCCTACAATGAATTATAGTACAGTAAAAATATACGAAAAACTGCGTTAATTTGGCCAGTGTTCAAACCAAACCTACAAGATAACTTGATTTTGGCTCCACATAAAAGAATCAAAATAGTTCCTAGTGATTCTGTCATTGGAACGGTGTTTTTCAGATTTTTAAGGGTGAAAATCAAGAAAAAATTATGTTTAAAACAGTTTTTTGCTTCTAGCGTCTAAACCACTCATCTGATTGAAAACATACTGGTGACCAATTATGTTGAGAATAGAATTTCGTTTAAAAAAGGTTCGATTCAAATTTTTCGTAAATTCATTAGTTAATTTCTATTAGGCTGTATTATGCATACTTTATATACAACAGCGCATATTTAAATTATAATTCCTGACTTTAAACAGCTACAACGTTACTTCTAATTAAGATCCACTAACATAACTAGGCTTAAATGAAAGGTGAATATGTATGTTTTCCAACAAGGGGAATTAAATCGATTTATTTCAACCCTTTACTGCCCAATGGGGGAAAATCATTCTGTTTGCCATGGGCAAAAAAGGGTTAACAACTCTTTTTCTCTGCCCCGTTCGAAGCAACACCAACCCTTTACTGCCCAACGGTATGCAGCTACGGAACGGCAAACTAAGTTCCAACGCGCAACGCAAGCTTTGTGAGGGTCCCAGTCACCCGAGCAAAACGAGCAGCAACAGCCCAGTGGTTAGCGTCCTCGTCTCCAAACCAAGTGAATGCCGGTTCGAATCCCGCGACTGACCCACCTATCACATGGGACTTTAAAAAAAATCTTCCAGTTCACCATGGGCAAAAAAGGGTTAATTAAGATGGCTACTGCAGCAGTTTCAAGACGGAACTTGTAAAACGATGCAATTATCACAGTGTTACAATGTAGATAACGCGTCGTTGCTTTGATCCTAATTATAATAAATCATTTTAATTATCGTCGTTGGAAAATATATCTTCATCTTTCAAATAAGCCTACTCACATAATTTTTAATGACAACAGCTACTACAGCAGTTTAAAGATGGAACTTGTCGTGAAAAGTAGCAAAAATC
>JAHWFP010074166.1:0-22949 GCA_023313725.1 Lithobius niger | reverse complement strand
CCCCTCCTGCTCTGGCCCCTCCCTCCCACTCCTGACTCCCCCCACCCACCCTGCACAGGATTTTCGGAACCCTGCGTGCTGAATCTCTCCTCCGAGGCTCTGGGGGAGGCAGAAGTTGCCCTTTTGTCTCTTGATCCGAAGTTTGTTCCATCTTTCTCTCGTTAGTATGTGCATCTTGTAACTAAAACTAATCTTGCGGCAGACTTGGAAGTGGCCATCTCCCACTTCTCGTGGGATCTGGGTGGCACTCCATCGGCTTTCCAGAACTGCGCTGAGAGATCACCGATAACTGTCTGCCCCCCCCCCCCCCCAACTTTTCTCCCGAGCAACTATGTGCACTGAGGAACATCCAGAGCAGCCCCAACCACACCATTTGCTACTCAGACGAGACGAACGCTACAGTTGTTGGGGAAATAGAGCAAGCAGGTATTTATGAGAAGATGAATACAAACTGGGTAATTCTGCCCATGTGAAGATTACTGACAAGTAGGCATGTGCCGATGTAGCTTTTGTGCCTATGTACCGATTACTGTTAAACGGAATGCCGCTATAACACTAAATAATGATTATTTAACAAAAATTGAAAGTGTGATACAGTTTCTGCTGTCGATGTACTGCAAGAAAAAAACTTGTATTTAATATACCTCATAAAAATATTAAAGAAAATTAAAAAAATATGTGGTACAAAGCTTTTTTCCCTGCAACCATTTTCCCCAGACCTTACCACACAAAAAGGCACATGCAGCCAAACATTTTCTGCACAATTGTGAAGATGTGAAAATGTTGATATTAATTTATCAACAGACGAGCACTTTATGATATATTAGTTCTAAAATACCAGCAAGCAACAGTTTTCCTTATCTATATGCAAGCCACATTTGTTGAAAAATGTAAGTTAAATGGTTTTTTTTATATATAACTTCAGAACGGGTGTAGCTAATGACTTCTGGTTTGCACCACTGGAAAGCTGGCGAAAAAGGGTTAAAATGGTGTATTAGAACGTCAAAATCGGCCAATATTTAGCGAAGTTATCGTCGTTTTCGTATACATCTAAAAAAAAATGCGGCTTATATGTGATCCAATACGATGTATCGGCACATGGTGTACATCGGCGGTACCGATATATTGGAATTGCCTCCGATAACTGGCAATACCGATATGAATCCAATAATCGGCACATCCCTACTGACAGGCTACTTCAGCTAGTGGATATGAAACTCGTCAACGATGATCACTGGGGGAAACCTTTCTCCATCGCCAGGTTTCACCCTCCAGTCTGCCTTCAGGCAAGTTATGACCCATAAGGATGGATACCCATTGAGGATTATTACCTCTGCTAAACACGCTCCTATTAAGCCCGTCGACTGGCTACTGACAAATCGCTTGCAGAAGTACATTTGGGAAAGGAGGTCCCTTAAGATCAACTTAATGACCTGAAGAACCACAAGAGAGAAGGACACCGTCTGGTTTCGTATGACGTGAGTTTGTTCCCCAGCATTTCCCATTCTCTCCTGTTTAATGTACTCGACCAGACTGCTGAAAGGTTGGGCATTGATGCTGACAGCCACAGGCTAGATAGGCAGTTGTTGAAGCTCGTCATATCCACCATTTATGTGACTTTCCGGGACCGAGCGTACTCTCCTGTTCTCGCAGAGTTAATTACGCAGAATCTTGATGAGTATATTAGAAAACTGTTTCCCAACATGCCACTTGCCAGTCTGGAGGAGATTCATAGGCGATGTCCTTGCGGTACCCCATCACCCTCGTCCTTAGCAAGCTCAACCAGTGGAATCCCAGCATACAGTTCACGTCGAAGAACGAAGTTGACAACGGCATCACTTTTCTTGATGTTAAATTCAGATGGCGTCGTTCGGCCAATGCCATCCTTTTTGCACCTTTTAGGAAACCTTCGCACTCTAGTAAATGTGTGATTTACTCGTCGGAACATCCTAAACATCAGCTCAGAGCGATTCTTCAGAACAACCTCAACCGTATTCTGGACCATTCGTCCCAAGCAGCCACGGCTCAGCAACATCTGGAATTGGCCAAAACCAAGTTTCTGCGCCTCCAGTATCCGGCTAAGCTTATCAACGCCACTACGAAAAAAGCTTGGTGTCGTGCCAATCGGAGATGGATAACAGATGAAGCGAGTACAGGAAAACAAGGAGTGATCGACCCACGACAACCCAGTAGCAGTTGTTACCTACCTTGCTGGAAGATGTGACGATGTCCACCAGGTGCTACGGCGAAACAACGTTAAGTGTTTCCATAAGCAACCACCCAATCTCAAAGAAAATACTGAGGAAGAAAGTTCCACAGTCGAACACCACCCCCATCCTCCTCCAGCGCGACTCATTCAGAGTCCACCTTCCCCACTCGCCCTTCCCTCCGCCGGTATCCTCTACACGGTAGATCCAACAGCCTACGAAAGGAAAACCTTACCAGTGTTTTTGTAGCTGCCCCGTTGTAGCCCCCCCCCCCCCCGGCACTTCGACAATAAAGGTGTAGTGTACTGCGTGCCTTGTGAGACTTGCTGAGCAGTCTACGTCGAGGAAACTAAGCGAAAACTCCAGGAGAGAACTGGTAAACACAAAAACGACGTGAATAAGGGAATAACCACCAATGGCATTAAACACCGTCACCACGTCATTGGATGGAACGACACCTCTATCCTTATCTCCAGGAATCGAACCTTCCGTAACAACAACGTGACACTCGTGAACATTTGCAGCCCTGCCTATCCGCACATCACTAGTCTAGTTCGACCATACGTATCTGACGAACTCAATCGACTGTGGCAAGCTGTACTTAAACAGTATAGAGATCAGTGGGCGATACATTGAGGAGGCAGTATCAAATTCTGATCGACTATTATGTAATCTCTACGTTTATGGAAGTGTTTTACATCTTTGTGCTTCCATATTCAGTTGTAAAGAAGACAATGCTCTTCACCCAAAGTGGAGCGGTGACCTAACTTCAATGCAAAAAAACCTGGGGACATTTTTTTTTTCTTCTAAGGCCAAACAAAAAAATTATTTGGTTTGCGTTACGCAGTTAAAAAAACTAGGGTCGGTCGGAAAAAAAAATTTTTGAAACTATTTTTTGTTACTAAATCAGAAAGTCTATACTTCAAAAAATATAATTTAATATTTTTTTCTGCAATAAAGATACATTCATGTTCACAGAGCAATATTTTTCCTTTTTCCTGGAAGCATTGGGACCATTTTTGTATCATGGGATGGGGCGTCAAAATAGAGATGGGGATTATTTTTCCTTAGACGGAAAAAAAAAGTTTAGGGTCGGTCGGGTAGCGCAAACCAAACCATTTTTTTTTGTTTGGCCTAAGCCGTTTAGGCCGACAAACCTCTAAAATCAAAATTTCTAAACAATAAATGGACATAAATGACTTCTGTTTGCATACAGCTCTAGATCAAACTCTTCCCTAAAAATCTGCGGGAACAGAACTTTGAAATTCATCTTCAATATTTTTCTACTGCCCATAAACCATCGTCTCCGGTAAACGCCGATATTCTACAGTACACACCAGTCAAAAAGGGACATGACCTGGACAAAATTAGGAGAAACCTGAAAATTGGTACACGGGTACGTTTCATCGTCCTGAACAACATAAAAGTCCCTACGATTCCCGCCATTGCTTTCGCGGCCATCTTGAAAAAAATGGCCACAAATGTCATCATTTGCCTAAAAAAATCATATCTTAGTTTCTAATAGAGCTACGAATGAAATTCAAATGGTAAAACAATCCTGACATATAAGGGAATAATAAAATAACTATTAACTTGTAGAAAATAGTTGTGATCTTTGGAGCGTAGGTCCGCTATGAAGACACTCCAGTGTAATCTTAGACCGCGCGTCACGCGAAAACCGCAAGGACTATCCAAGCCCACTTCGCATGCAGTAGCACCGGAGGCTGGACAAGGTTTATCAAAAAAAAAATCTGCAATCGAATAGGGTTGGTGAACTATCAGGCTGACAAAATGGACCATTAGCAAGATCCAAACAACAACGGGACAGCGAAGCCTTTTCTAATTGTTACGGCATCCGATTGTTAAAAGATTGATTGGTGAATTCTCTTCTGCCCTCACTAGCAGACATGTGTCTGTTAACTGTAAGCAACTAAAAGCATATTTTGTAAGGCTGGGCCGATCCTGATTACCGATTCAGAATGCCTCACGTTATTCTTTACCGACATTTGCAATATAGGTAGAAATCGGGATCGGTATATAAAATCCAGAGAGATCGGTAATAACGTAAATCGTGGATTAAACGCTCATGGGCTTATGCAGTTAATTTGGGAGGGAGAAGGGGCCAGTAAACATAGCAAGCAGTACTATCTTTATTCGCATCATATAATCAGGTAATTTTTCGTAGAAAAACCACAATTTGAGGGATGGGCTTTAACTCCACTATTTCATGATTTTGACTTAGAGCATTTTAGGGGGTGGGCTTCAACTAGGCTTTTAATACACGATTTACGGTAAACCAAATTAAAGATGCTTTCACGTTTCGTCCACTGATTTTAATGTTTGAATACACCATTTCAACGATTTTTCACCACCTTTTCAATAGTCCAAACCCGAAGCAGCTGTCTGTTATTGTTTAGAAATTACAAAGCAAATTTTTAAATGTTATTGGGGGATTTGATATCGGTAATCGGCACGGGATTTGGTATCGGCCAGTTTCGTTTAATGATCGGCTCGGGAGAAAAAAAGTGATCGGCCCAGCCTTAATATTTTTGTCATGTTGAGGTTAAATCGGCCGGTGAAAATGTTAGGGAAAAGTGCAAGGATAAAGAAAAACGAAAAGTTAAAGGATGAGTATCCTCATTCACAGAGAGAAAGATGTATGAATAACATTTTCATGATACTCTCCAACTAAGTACTAGCTACCTTCTGGCTTCACTAGCAGACATGTGTCTGTTAACTGTAATCAACTAAAAGCATATTTTGTAAGGCTGGGCCGATCCTGATTTCCGATTCAGAATGCCTCACGTAATTCCTTACCGCGACATTTGCAATATAGATAGAAATCGGGATCAGTATATAAAATCCAGAGAGATCGGTAATAAACCCAATTTTAAAAAATTCACATTTCGTCCACCGATTTTAACTGTAAGCAACTGTTGGAATGATGTCACTCCTTTCTAAGGCCAAAACATATAAACAGCAAAGAAAGCGGAGCCCGCTCCATTATGTCGACAGCCCAAGTTTTATTTATGAAATGGTATGAAACATTACAAATTTGTGCAACGTTTCTTATTGTAGATTGAAAACTGTGCATGGTATTAAAATTTATTTTCTGTAGCGACTCGTACGTTATTTTATCCTGAATGTAAAAGTTTTTAACTTGCCAAAATACCTCAAAGAATGTCTGAACTGCAGCGCTTTTCATTGAACCCACTCCTGTAGGAAAAAATTATTATTTCGATGGGAGCACTTATGAGTTATGACTATTTCCATGCAGCTTTCTGGCTCACTATTTTAGAATTGTATGTGCGGTGTTGCCTTTAAGCCCCTGCATCGCCGCAACTCTTAACTCCCTCACCCGTATAAATGTTGCTTTTAGGCCTGGTCATTCTGCCTCTGCCTGTTTTGTACCTAATACTTTTTCATCCTAGTGTTTTTCTTGAGGGCAAAGCAACAACAATTCCCTTTTAAACCTTCAGCCAAAGTATCTTGTGATATTACTGTTATAAGTTGTGTTTGTGTCCTTTCTCCTACACTTTTTCTCTTAGGATGCTCTGCTCTCGGCAGATGCTTTTCCCTCCATTGATATCTTCTGTGATGCGTCTTTTCATGCAATGGAATATGAAGGTGGGGTTGGAATCTCCATTCCGAGGCTACACTTCGAGCGTAGTTCGACCGGTTTACCTTCAGCATTTCTTGGAGAGCTGGCCGCAGTCTCGTGTGTTTGACACCTGCCTGTACTTGCAGCTGCCTAGGTTCAGGTTTCTGTCTGACTCCGCTGCCGGGTTGGACTTTTTAGGTCTATGGTGGTCTGAGGTCTCTCACCCCATTGCGCTGGAGATTGGGTGGAAGCTGTTTCATGCGTCTCAGACTGGTGTCTGTTTGTCTGGCTTGGGTGCCCGGTCACTCGTGGGTGTTTGGGAATGAGGCTGACGACCTTGCCCGGCAAGGCTTGGAGTCCAGGGGTCATCTTGTTATCTTTCCTGTTGGTCCCAGGGATCTGGGGGTCTGTTCTGTCTGCAATCTTTGGTAAAAAGTGGCAGTCCGGTGGAGTGATGGCTCGTCGGTGCACACGTTCTATGAGATGCACCCGTTGACTTCTATTCTGTCTCTCCTAGGGCGCCTACCGCGTAGGGACGCTGGTATGGTCTCCAGACTGCGTTCAGGGTATGGCCAGCTGCGGGCGCATCTCTATAGGCTTGGGTGTGCGACTCCCCTGTTTGTGTTTGGTTGCTGAAATGGTTTCCCACTTTTTGTTTTCGTGCCCTCTGTGGGTGGTGCATCATCGTCGCCAACCGAAATTGTTGAACTTCGATACAAATACAAATAGGAGCATTACAATGGCACTTTGAAATTGAAGCTAGCCGTTACACCATTACAACTACACTTTTAAACGGGCATAGGAAAGTCCCTATCTAAGCTAAACATTTTCGGTTAGGATTTATGGAAAGAATATATCCCTACCTTTCAGTATATCCTAAGCATGTCCAATTTGTGTTATTAAAGGACTCGCAAGAGCACTTTGAATTCGAATATCAACATATGCTTTCGCCACTATGCCATTATTTCTTCACCTTTAAATGGGCGTACGACGGTCCCTGTCTAAACAGTTTCAGTTAGCATTGATTGAAAGAATAGACCCTCACCATGCAAAATATCGTAAGTATGTCTATTTCGGGCTATAGAGGGCTCGCAACAGCGCTTTGAACACGAAAATCAATATAACACCAATTCGCACGAATTAAGGGTGATATACTTTAACTACAATTCAAGCTCCTCCAACCCTTTACACCACGACATGGTTGGCCTCTCGGAGACTCCAACAACACCGGACATTCCATATACCCCATGCAGGTCTAAAGCCAGACAATACTGCATGGGCCTACGATCTCGCCCCACTCCCCCCAACTAGGAAGGGGACCCCTAGCCGGCCACACTTTTTCCATTTTCAAAAAAAAAAAAAACCCTCTCGGAATCCCACCTCAAAATTTTCCAAGTAAAATCTAACGTCATCATACAGCTACTTTGTAGCCAATCTCCATCTCTTAAAGACTCCTCTCCGTCCCAAGCGAAGACATTAAGACAAACTAATCCACTGGCCGGCTAGCCTATTGTACATGGATTCCTCTCCAAAAACAAAAAAAAAAAAGTGGAAAGAAAAACAAACCAAGCCCTTCAATTCCGGACCTCTTCCCTTACACTCTGGCTGCCCGTCTCTTCTCACCTGTTCAACTAGTTCCTGCAGATGAAGAATTTACGTTAATGTCACCTTCTTGTATTCTCCCCTTTAACTAAAACTATTTCATGAAGGGTGGGAAATTCATGCAAGAAGGTTCCATCTATGAGGGGTGTTCCTCTCACCCTCTCAGAACTCCAGCAGGTGACAAACCACCTCAGAACCTCATGGAACTCGCTGAAAAGGTGCCCACTGCCTAATTTGACGAGGTCGGCCTGTCAATGCAAAAATTGACAGGTTTAGCGCTTTACAGCATAAAGAAAGAACATTTTGCCGGCCCCCAGTTAGGCCGGCTAAAAATGGTTTCTTTTGCTGTTACCTACCTCCCCTCTCAAGTCACCTTTTGACTTTGCTGAGACATAAAGTGATGGTGAGCCCGCATAGCCGCCGCTCTTAAATAGGGAGGACCGCGCATGCACGGTTGGGTCACTGAGGTGGCAATTCAAGTCTCAAGTATCCAACAACATCATTGAGGCAATAATGCAAAAATTGACAGGTATAGCACTTTTAACAGCAAAAGAAACCATTTTTAGCCGGCCTGGCTGGGGGCCGGCAAAATGTTCTTTTTACGCAATTTTTTTGTAGCTACTTTGCATACGTAAGTTTTGGCCCTGGGAGCATCCAGATGAATTTCAATTTTTTTTGGTGAAAGGCTTCCACGTGTACTTTTTGCAGAAACAAAAATTAACATGTGTATTTTGCTGTAAAGTGAAACTGAATTGCTAGTGGTACAGCTAATAAACCTGCAGCTGGGGATGTAAAGTTAACTGAATGTGGTAAAAATCTTAATGCACAATGTAAAATAGGGTATAAAGAAACTACTGAGGGATGCCTTCATATTTTATTTGTTCTTTCAAATCTGATGTGTTAGTAGCATCCATAGGGTATGTCACAAATACAAATTGTCCTATTATCTTACTTAGTGGTTCAGGAGGTATAGGAGTTGAAAGTTGAAACTTTTGGTGCCAGTGACCATCTTGGAGGTTTGGAGTTAGTGACATGACCACCGGAACCTAAAGCGCAACTTTTAACTCTTATACCTGTTGAACTACTGAGTTAAAACGTGTGATAATTTGGATTTGTGACATACCCGATGGATCCTTCCAACACACTAAATTTAAAAAGAATACGAAAATATGAAGGCAGCCCTCGTTGGCTTCTTTATGCCCTATTTTACATAGGGCGCAAGATTTTTACCACATTCAGTCAATTATAATTCACTTAACAGTAAAATACACATGTTAATTTTTGTTTCTGCAAAAAGTAGACAAGTCTTTCACCAAAATTAAAATTAATCAGGAACTCCCAGGGCCAAAACTTAAGTATGAACCCAACTCAAATCAAATCAAATCAAATTTCAAGCAACTAGTTTGAAAGGATGTTTCATTATCTTTTATTTGACTTCCCCAAAAAAAGAAAAATTGGGTTTTGACTGGGTTTATGGACTCCTATCAACATACCAAATTTGAGAAAAATCAAGTGGTTCGAACGAGACGGAGTGATGCTTCAAAGGGTGAACCACGACAACTATATGGACAGATGGTTGGTGGCATCACCAGACCGAACACGATGAGATGGTCAACCAAATGGAAGCTTTTGATGAGGAGATCAAGAAGATCCAAGAGAATACCAAGTCGAACAGGTCGAGAAGAAAAGAGATCTCGACAAGAAGTGTCCGACTCCAAAGGAGAGTCGGGCAACCCACTAAGGGGGAAGAAGGTCCTCGGTCGTTCATGAAGCCAGAACGCAAGTGGGGGTTATGTTGTGAAACGTGGCGCTTATGTCGCATTTCTTGGCTTCAATGGACGCTCACTGTTGACGTTTACGGCAAACGTAGAAGCGCCCGATTATATCGCGCGCTTCTTTCTCTGACAGTCAGCAAGCATGGCCGACGGACATCAGTGACAAGAGCTCCCGCAAATATTTCCAGTAACGTAGGCCTACGTCTTGTATGCTGATAGGATACAGCTGTCTCCAGTCATTCCAGCCATTCCAGGAACATCAGCTACGCATGGACCTAAGGTAAGCCGTTAAATCTTTTCTGCTCTAATTCATTCCCGATCGCTAGTTACATACGTTAATAACTTAACTGCAAATATTCGAAGGCCACTTATGAAGGCCATCGCCACATCAGAAAGTTATGGGTCCCTTCCACGTAATTAACGTAATGGTAGCGATTACTACGAGGGGAAATAGAGCTCATAGGGGAAACGATTGCAAAATGGCTTGAAATTTGAAATCGGATTCAGAGCGACGATCTTTGTTTACGCGAGCCGCCAACTTGGTTTTTTTTTCGCTATTACAGTTCAAGTTGAGCGTCAACGGTCAGTTTTGTTTTTCAAGACATCTGTAACGCAGACGAAATGTCGTTGAAGATTGTTCACTATTAATTTTGGGATATAAATAATACATGATTACTTTGCCAAAACGGGATAATAAGTGGAGTCAACGTTTTTATTCTGGCGGACGCCAAGTGTTGGGAAAACTCGAAAACGGAAGGAAGACAAAATGGCAGGACACGCAGAAGTAAACAACACCCATGCTTTTTGGATTGAGGGATTCAATGGGGAAAATTAGTTTTAGTCCTTCTCAACGGAGCTTTTACATAAAGAAAATGGCTTGTGGCAATATGCTAGTGGTACAGCTACTAAACCTGCAGCAGGGGATGCAAATTTGCCGTAGTATGAAGAAAAAAATACTAAGTGTTTGCGAGTGCTTTTCATCACGTTGCGGCGGTCAATACAGCGTAACTACAGAGACGTAGTGGAACCGAAAAAGCTGTGGGAGGACTTAAAGGCTAAATATGCTGCTGTCACACGCATGAGGACGATTACTGCATTCAAAGACCTAATAACTTGTAAGATGCTGACTAACGAAAGACTGACTACTTGACTAGAATAAGGGATTAGTTAGGGTGTCCAACAATATCCGACGAGTTTGTGACGTTATTGATGTTGTGTGGTTTGCCGACCGAATACAATGACTGTCATAAAGTAACAGATCATCTTGACGCAGCAAACTTTAACTCCAACTACATAGAAAACTTCTTACTAGAAGAGGAACGCAGGGCCTCAAGATGGGGTTGCCCGGATGTAGTGGATGATAGGGAGAAGAAGTGAAGCGATATTCAGAGAACGGCAAGGGACAAGTCAAGTCCCAGGAGCCTCAGGAGCCTAGGTGGTGATGACAAACCACAGGAATGACTTCACCTGGTATGAGGTCATGAAAAATAAGTATGCGTTGACAGCCGACGATACCCCAGTCCCAGAGGTAGCGACTGTAGTGTTAGTGGTGAAAGGCAAGTGTATTATTACTCCACTGCAAATATTTTGATGTGGCGATGGCCTTCATAAATAAAGGAGCAGTTAATCAGAATATTTGAAGTGGTGTAATAACTTAGGTAACTAGCGATCGAGAATGAAATAGAGCGGGAAAGATTAATGGCTTACTTGTAGGTCCTTACATTGCTGTCTGCATTCTGTTTTTGCAGAAATGAAGTTAAAGTTCAGGGCTATTAAGCAAACTTAAATTGTAGTCGAATTGATTCATTTTCTGAGGAACGGCAGGAGATGGAGTGAACATAGTTTTGACGATGGGCCTAAACGACCTAGCGCTGTCGTGAGCGCAAAGAAAAATAATGGTTTCCCAGAGTTGTTGATCCTACCCAATCGTGATTTTGGCTGGACGCCTTTTCAGAGGTTTAATCAAATAGATTTTTGACCTAACCCCGATAAACTCTAGGATGGGGACGCCGGCCATTTCGTCTTTTATTATCCCCAACACTTGTTTGTTCAAGCTGGAGAAGAGGGGATGATTCGACGGGTAGTTGCTGGTGTCGAAACGGCCTTTGTCAGCGAGCATGTCACGGTAGATGTCCTGTTTCGATTTCGTAGCAGAGGCCATCTGTGTCCGTAAAAAGGAGTTTGGTGCGGTCTTCGTACTTCGGCCGAATGTAGTTGTAATGGAATTCGAACATGAAAAGGTTAGGGAGTTTCAGTATAGAAATTCCCGAGTAGGTCGAAAGATCGCACAGCGCGCTACGAACGCAGCAGTGGAGTTGCACCAGATTTTCATTTAGGGTCTTAAAGGATCGGCGTTCGGTTGCGAGGTGTATTTCAGCGCTTTTTTCTCGTCGGTGCACAGCTTCACGTCGAGGCAACTTTAATTATTCTTCATGGTTTTTCCTAAATGCGAATTATTCAGCAATTTGAAGTGGGCTCTAGCGAAAGGAGTGGTCGCTTCTTGCCTTTTTGCAGTGTTGAACTCTATGTAAGATTTCATCCACGGTCTTTGGTTAAAAGCTAAGACTGTTTGGATGCGCGTCCGTGCCGGCCGTAGAATTCAAGTTCCTGTAGTGAAGGATGTACCTTTTGTGCAGAAGGTTCGGGACGAGTTTGGTGTTGGAGAAGGACCTGATCATGTGGTTTAAATCTTCTACCAGATTCAGAGAATAGGGGGAATCTGCTCCTTTCCAATGTTGATCTTTCCGGAGCTAGTGAATGATCGTTGTGTACGTCGTGCAACTCTTTGCGGTACTCGAGATCGACTTCCAGTATATATCCCAAGTTGGCATCGTCCGGTACGGTATCTATGTTCAAACTTATAATCTCCTTCCTTTCAACGGCGGCTGCTGCGATGGCGGTGCATTAGCAATCGTTGAAATCTGGTGCTCAGTTGTGTTTCTATCTCAAATTACTTTCGGTCTTAAGTTTGCGTTGTACTGATAGATTCAAGCATAGCATTCACTGACAACTCGGAGGGGTCGAGGAATCTAGCACTGGGCAAGTAACCGAGTCCTAACGGAAGGCTGCCACCAAGAGGAAGCACTACATATAACCAACCAATTAATTAGTGCTAGGCAAAGCTAAAACTAAAGCTAGTAAGGCTTTTAAACTGATTTTGAAACAACAAAGTTCAGAGCATTTATTTATGCGCTCAAAACAAGAATGTACAACGATTTATTTTACTTCAGAATAATTATTATGAAAAGTCTAGATTTTTGCATTTACAAAAAATTCTGCAAGTTTGAATAATTAAGCTCGCGTGGTTTCACAAAGTGAATAAAATGGCTAGTACGTAATTTTAACTAGGAATGAACGTTTGCAAAATAAAAATACCAGTTTAAAATGCAACCCTGAAAATAGCAGTTTATAATGGAGATCGCCATACTGGAAGGGGTAGCAGCCCTTTAATCTGTTAGGACAGGGGGAAGCAGCCCTTTAACTGTTTGTTGCTTTATTAGATGGATTAATTTTCTGTTCTTCATTACATCTAATGAGCGGTTCACCAATAAGTCTTAAATGTTTGATTCCAACTGGTCTCAGTTGTGGATAACCTTACCTCTGGGTCTACACGTAGTAAAAATACGTCAGCGATCTCCATTGTGTGTCCGACGTCTTTACAAATATTAATTCTTATGTAAATCTTCTCACAAGCTTGCTTGGTAAGGATATCAGTTTGGGTTTATTTGCCCGGTTTTTGTAGCTTGTATTTCGGCTATCGAAGAATTTAGGTTTAAGATTGATAGCTATTTTGGGGCCTGGTATTTAGGTAAATACAAATAATGCTTGTCGTTTGTATTTAAGGCATGAAATATAGTTGCTGAATGATTATGTATGTTTTCAGGCGGTGGATTAAAACTATATGTCATGGAACTGTGCATTACAGTAATCTCACTTGTAGCTCTTTCCGTTTTGCTTGTTGTAGTTTTAGTTTCGAATTGTCGCTGAAATTCAAATTGCTGTATCTCTTTAATCATTCGAGATACGTTGTGTTTCGAGCTTTGACATTGTTCTCCTTTACGCCAGAAACTTCTTGGTACCTCGATTTGGTAAATATTAAATAGTTAATGTTAGCGCATTTCACTATTTAGACAGCTTTGCTGAGCCTACAGACGAACAACAGTAAACGAACCGCAGAGACCGTCTTTCGGCCAATGAGCACGTCGCTCACACTCGCGCGCTCAGCCTATGAGGTGCGTCACTGAGAAAGCACAAATTTCGTCTCTCAAAAGTGTAAACGGAAGTTGTGGAGCCTTACAGAATACAGCAGTCGTCATCTTCCTACAGGTCGGCGGGTAGGTTTAGTATATAGCTGGGATCACTCGGTGGCAGACCATGGGTCATTTAGTGAAATTTATATTTCTTATTGCCCTGGAAAACATCTTAACCAATTTTAGCATTATATTGATCCTCAATGTCATTTTCCTGGAGCTTTCTTGACTGCATGTAGCTGCCTGTTAAGCCCACACTGTGCCTGTGCAGTGCAGCCGTCCTCTATAAAAGCGAGAGCGCGCACGCTTTCTTCATTCATTTTTCTCTGGAGGTTGCCTTCCGTGACCTCGCTCCCTGTTTCCACCCTTTTGTTTAAAATTTGGATTCTCCCCAAGATGGCTGCTACACCTGAAGCCGGTGTTCCAAACGAAAACGAGCTTTCTTCCTGAACCTCTTCCTCGGCGACCGATGGCTTCGACCCTCGTCCTCGCCACTCCTACCGACGACGTCAGCGCCCATTTCAGCAAAGAACCCCACTGTGAGGCGAAAATGAACAATCGTCGGGCTGCCGCATTACTTCAACGCCGCCGATTCTGAACTCACCATTGGATCTTTCGTCCAATTCGTCTCGAAGAGGCCAAAGTGGGACCAGCAGTGAAGTCCTCTTGCTCGTCCAAACTTCCATCCGTGAAAACGAAAACGATGCTGCCTTCACCTCGTACGCCATCAGCACGCCGAGCTCGCGCTCAGGACTCTATGGCTTCGACCACCAGCCAAGACAGACGAAAACGCATCTCTCTGCTTGCGTCTCGTGCAACCATGAAGCTCAAGCCGTCAGACGAACACTGCGCCACCTCCCGGCTCCAATTAGGAACAATCCACCTCAGGCCCCATTCCGAACCCTCCGTTTGTCTCAGAAGCAGATACACTTCACTGACGAAAATGGCGAAGACCCCACACCTCAAGGCGGTAGAAGACAGTCCCCGACTGCTTCCTCTCCAAGCCAATGCAGTCGGACGATGCTCTCGTCATCACCCAAGGCTTAAAGACAGGTTCAGCCAATTGTGCATGCCGTCACAACCACAGCGCACCATCCAGCCTTTCGGTTGGACACCGATCCAACCTCGTTGGGCATGGACAATTCGTGGCTTAGGAGCCCTGATGCCGTCCGAAAGCTTCTCATCATTTTTGTCAATCTTCCTTTCAAATCAACACTGAAGAAGGCCTAGTCCCTTCCTGACCGTCCCGATGAAGCCACTAACAACTCGTCGGTCCTGAAGTCCCATACCGGCATTCCTTGGACCAACACTGGAAATGAAAACATTGTTGTTCCCTTCCCGTTGACTCCTGGGATCGATCCACCTTCCGAAAACTGGGGTTAAGACGCTTCGCCGTCCACCCACATTTCGGACTGCTCACCATGCCTTAAAACACGTTTCGTGTTCCCCATCCGAAAGCATCAACCACAACTTGCTGACAGTTCTTTCATTTCACCGCTAGAAAAACTCTAACCGATGCTCCGGTGCTGTTGCCGGATCAAGATTCGTTACACCATCCGAAAACCTCTCCCGATGCAAGCCATCAATCAACACACTCTTCGGCCGTTGTCGCCTTCCGAAAGCTTGTTTATCTCCACTCTTCGGACAACCAATTATCACGATGAAGGAGCTAGCCCTCTTCTTCAATCAAAGGCCTGAACCAGTGCAAGTTTCGTCAACAGGCCTTTCATTCCACCGATGAAACGAAGACACCGTAGCTCTTTTCCCGTGCCTCCCGGGATTGATCTACCGTCCGAAAACTCGTTCGTTATGACGACTCGTCGTCCACCAACTTTTGGATCGTCTAGCACTTCGACGTAAACAATACCTCCCTTGACCCTCGTGGAATCGTGGACAAGTTGCCAGCTTTCGTTCGTCCTACCGACAGAATCGAAGACACCGTCGCTCCCCTCCCATTGTCTCCGGGATCAATCCACTGTCCTTAAGCTTGCAGATCGCGACGACTCATCTGAGACCACTTCTGATTGCCTGCCACCTCGACGTAGTGAACGACCTTGGCCTATCACACCACCTTGAAGACGGACGAATCTGCGACAATCCTTTCGCCCCGCCACTGGAACCCAAGACGGCGGGCCTCCCCCACCCGTCGGCTCTCGTGAAGACTCCACCGGCCAACTTCGTCCGTCCTCCATGCGCATCACCCGCCATCTCGACGGAGAAGACTGCCCAATCTTGGCCCTTTGGAAAGACCATAAACCAAAACAAGTCCACCGGCACCGGAACTGAAAGACAAGCTCTCGGATGACAATCCAGCCTTGGGAGGAATGAGCCTCACTCGTCCTTTCGGAAAGGCGGAAACATAACTGATCACTATCAGTTCCTTTCGATCCGCTACTGAAGGGAAAAAACGTGGCTTTCTCCCCGTTGCCTTCCAGGACCGACGCCCCCCCCCTCCCCCATCTGAAAATTTGTCAGCTACAATGACTGACCGATTTGCCTCTTTCAGATCACCCCAAGCAGAGAAAGGAAGAACAGACCAAGACTATTGGCAACCAATTCTTTTGTTCCTCCGTTGAAAAGGGAAACATCATCTTCCCCCCTGCAAAAATAACGAAGAAGCTTTCGTCATTCCCTTCCCTCCGAACTCTCCTCAAAGCCTTTCACTCCTTCACAACTCAAAAAAAAAAAAGCCGAATAACGAAAATGAAGAACAAAAACCCGTTCCGAAAGTCTCGTTCCACCCGACTGCTTCGATCCTTAACGAGAATCACGAACCGGCCGAATCACATCGATCCTCCAGTGGACCCAATTCGAAAGTCCCTCGAAAGGCTTCCTTTCGTCCTTTCTGAAAAAAGCCAACCACATCGACCGAAACCTCACCGCCGCCTCAGGCTCTCGGCCGCACATCTGGTCTTCTCCACGCAGTCGGCTGAAGACTGGAACAAATTAAGAGCGCCAAAATCCGAAAGCAGAAGTAACAAAAGCTTGCACCACCAAGCTGCAACCCAGTCTTGCCGGACCGACTATGCATTACGCTCCCGCCCATCCAGCCAAAGAAACCAGCACAAGCAGCCAAAGAAACCAGCACCACTCCAGACCACTGCAGCCGCTATTCGTCACCAGGAGGCAGAAGCTCCTTTCGTACAGAAAAGCAATGACACCTTTTGGCCCTATTGCTCCCAGTCGGCGCAATACCTCGACACTCCAAATTCTTTCAATTTTCGAACATATGATTTTCAACCGACTTTCCTCTCAAGACCCCCTCGTGCGGCCTCCTCACCATGAGACTTTGCACTTACCAGTATCTGAAATCCCCGTGGTTCCCGGGGGCGATCCACCTTTCCAAAGCCGTGCTCTTGGATTGCTCTTCCCCAAGCGAAAAACGAAAGCCTTCCCCACCTTCCCTTGTCTGCACATGCATCATTGCCCACATCCAGCTTTCGTATTGAAGCCCTCTGATTGGTTAGACGTCAAACCAATCAGAAACCAAGGAAACGAAAGCCAACACGCATCCCTTTCGGCTGTGGACCATGCTGCTGTCTCCACTGCCCTCTCCTGTGTCTGCTCTCACCATTGTGCCGTTGACTCTTCAGCCAACTTCGGAGCTTACGTAGACATTGCTTTCATCCCTTCCAGCTCATCTCGTCCTTGGTTTGACCCCACCTTCAGTAAACACAGTTACAGTCGATTGGACTTCCTGTCTCATTCGTGGCATAAACCCACGCTTGAGTGAATTTCCAAGACTGACAACGGTTAAACTCTTACAACCTGTCTATAAAGTTTCAAGATGGATGTAGTTTTCTACAACGGCTACTTTCTCGACCGTGGCTAACCCCACGTCTCGAGTTGAAATCAACATATCCTTTTCACTAAACTTCTAGACAAACTTTTCACAAACTTCTAGACTAAACTACCGCATTCCGCATTCTGCTATCTCCGCTCATTAGACCAACAACTAAACGTACAACAACCAACTGGGACCTATCATAGTTCTACAATCTCTGATGGAAAAACCACACAAGCCATTGCAAGACAGCTCCCTCCATCTAATGACCCAGAAATGTCTTTTTCGTGACCCAGAAATGTCTTTTTCCTTTCGTCCTTTCTGAAAAAAGCCAACCACATCGACCGAAACCTCACCGCCGCCTCAGGCTCCCGGCTGCACATCTGGTCTTCTCCACGCAGTCGGCTGAAGACTGGAACAAATTAAGAGCGCCAAAATCCGAAAGCAGAAGTAACAAAAGCTTGCACCACCAAGCTGCAACCCCAGTCTTGTCGGACCGACTATGCATTACGCTCCCGCCCATCCAGCCAAAGAAACCAGCACAAGCAGCCAAAGAAACCAGCACCACTCCAGACCACTGCAGCCGCTATTCGTCACCAGGAGGCAGAAGCTCCTTTCGTACAGAAAACAACCAGTCTGCGCTGCAGTGAAACCCAAGCTCAATCTGCCGGCTCATCTCACTACATCTTCGGACCTCCATAACACTGTGTACTCAAGTGCAAACTTCTGAACGAACCCCCCCCCAAAAAAAACCAACTGGACCGCCAAAACCCATAACCTCTCCATCAAACATCCTCGGAGATGAACCTGAACGACTATTGTGCCTGATCCGAGCACTGCGCTTCGACATAACACAGACCCAGCAAGAAAACGTACGAAAAGGGAAGAACTAACTTTTCTTCCCCACTGACTCACAATCTGACAAACCTCCGCAACAATGGAACCACGCTGGACTAAGACCAACAAAGAAGCTTACAACAAATATGGCAACACAAGCGATAACAGAAGAGTAACTGCACACAAAATAAGAACAATCTCCACATCGTGGATCCACCCCAACGCCACTCCAATTAAAAAAAAAAAGAAAAAAGAAAAAAAACCCTGGCAGAAACATCATGGCGAAATCCAACAACTTTCACCTCACACAACCTAAGGGAAAAGACTGGAAACTGAAGAACTGTAGTTAAGCCCCCTTAAGCACTCAGGAACGAAACGGAAGCAAGCCATTCTGGATGAAAACGAGCCAACCACCGATGGAAGCAAGACCCTTCCTTAACCAACAATCCTTTTCAGGGCCACCAAACACCACGAATGAGTCCACAATTACAGTTTCATCACCCACGTTCTGAATAAAGTGCGAAATCTTTGAATTGTTTGGGGGAAAGCCTGCTTGCAACCCAGGGCGTCCGCCACCTAACTTTGACGAGGTCTCCTGATAATGCTAAAATTATCACGTCAAGATGTTTTCCAGGGCAATAAGAAAGCCCATTTTGCTGGCTAAAAATGGTTTCTTTTGCCAAGGAAAACATACTTAACCAAAACCCGCCCTGCCTCCCCTCTCGTGTCACCGCCTGACGCAATGAGAGGAAAATAAATCGCAAAAGCGTGCGTGCTCTCGCTTTTATAGAGGGCTGCGCCACGCAGGCGCAGTGTGGGCTTGCTAGCAGGCGGCTACATTCAGTCAAGAAACCTCCAGGGAAACGACATTGAGGATCAATGTAATGGTGAAATTATCAGGTTAATTATGTTTTCCTTGGCAAAAGAAACTATTTTTAGCCGGCAAAATGCGCTTGTTTTAACCTAGCTGAGAACCTGACCCATTCTTAGAGACTCATGATGGTGACGATATTGTGCGGTTTGAAATCCGTAAAATGCTGGATTTAATTTCGTAACGAAATTATGCGTTGGACTTATAAATATCATTTCATCTTCGACTAAAATATCGAGTACGTACCAACACGTACACGGCACATTAACCTGGACTGTATTACTTCACGACCGATATTTGGCAGACTCTAGGATTAGAGTCTGGTGGCAGCCTATCAACGGAGTACGGCCGCCAGCCAGTTGTGTGTTGTCCAGGGGACTCCGCAGTTCGGCTCCTTTATATTTATGTGACGCTGCCAAACCTTACTCCATATCTAACGCATACGGGGTCACAAAGTACCAAGCCTAAGATTGTTAAGTTTGAAGACCAATGCTTACAAAAATAACCTCCCGCAGTTAATCAAAAAGTTTTGATTGAATTACCTTTTTGTCAATAAATTAAGAAAGCCGGTTTTTTAGTAAGGGAACCTTAAAAACCGTCACGTTAATGGGGAGACTAGAACCTAGATTGCCGTGAACTATGCCCCCATTAAATAAACTAGTTTCCCACAAGGTTAACATTAAACTATGAATTTAGAATTTCTGGGCCTAAAGATCACATTTTTAAGTTAAGCTACGATGGTTACTACCTTTCACAATGCCTGGCATGGCATGGCGCCGCTGAAGACCTCTCGACTCCAGACTGTAAAGAAGCTAGTGTTCACCATCAGATTTGAGAGGAGACCTCTGCTCAAAAGATAAAAAACCTGAGGGTTTATCGTTTTCGCAACGAACAATTTTTTTTTCATTAGCGCTCGCTAGCGCTCAATAGGCCTAAAAAGACCTCGGTCTTCACTTTGATTTATCTCCACAAAAAATGGACAAAAACGTTTTGGATTTGAAGCCCTTAATAGACCTGCACTTTCCCAAGATTTCTGCGAAAACAGAACTCCTAAAAAAATTCCTCTTCAAAAATTCTCTTCATCATTTTGAAAAAGTCACCAAAATGACCGGCGCCGCACGCAAAAAAAGTGTTTATCTTGTATTTTTTTTCCAGAGCTTCGACCATTGTAACGTTCCTACTATTGAATATCACGTTTGTAAAAAGATTTGAGCTAAACACTTCATCCCCCCCCCCCCACTTCAATAGTTGCGATACATATTATAGTTTTTGTTTATAGGCCTATTCACGTTGTTACGAGTTCTAAACTCGCTTTCACTCACTTTCAAAACTCACTTTCAAAACTCAGGCCTCTAATGCTCCCATGTCGGCAATTCCCTTTGCCCTGCAAGCTGCAGATATTCCCTTCCAATCAAAACACTCCATTCAATTTCCCCTCCGCTCAGAGCACAAAGCTACCCTGCCCGTCCGTGCTGCCATGCCCACTTCCAGTATTGACAGCCTGGCCGGTCTGAGTCAGTCTCTCCTCCTCAAGAGGTCCCTCCACCCCCCCCCCCTCCCCCAGTCGTTCTCCTACAGGTCTGCCCTTCCCTCCTCCCTGGCTGCCAGGCATGGTATAAAACAGACCTGCAAGGCATAACTCAGCATAATCCACAGCATAACTCAATTTCCGAGTCGGACGTTACTACGGCGGTCGGAGCAGAGATGTCCCCAGTCCGAGTGTTGCCATGCCGGGCAAGGTCGTAGTTTAGATAACTAGTTTTAATTTAATTTTTAGGAACTTTATTTCAAAATTTTAACTTAAAGATTTAAACTTAACTTTTTGACTTTGGATTCGCGATTATGGGTAGTTACAACCATCGGCATTTTCTGGTCTCCCCCCCCATAATTTAAGGGTTTAAGGTCCCCTTTCTAAAAACCGGCTTTCTTTCTGTTTGTCTTACAAAATGTAAACAAACTTTTATTTTGATCACCAAGGTCCTGTAGCATAATTACGATAAAAGGGCCCTGATTATTGCTAGCTTGACTCAATGTGAATAAGTAGATTTGATCTTGTGCAAGATGCCTTGAAACATAATCTTAAACTAAGACTAAGATTGAAATTGTGAGGTACTTTTTCTAACTTAGAGGTGTTTAGGTAACACCAAAGAACATTTTCTATTCGAAATTGTAAGTGTGAATTTTACTTTTAAATTCGTTGCCGATAATTTTTTTATGTAAAAATTACTTGTGTGCTTTTATTTAAAGCCTTTCAGTTTTCTTGTAAAAAGACTAGTTGGCTTATAAAGTGTTTCTTTCTACTGTTTATTAAAACCGAGAGTAGTTTTAAACTCAGTTTGCTTCCAGAGATTTAATTTGCTAGTGTTTTATTTAACTAAAAACCGTTTTTATTTAAAGCCTAAGGTTAGCAATTAAACCACCCACCTGGTGGCAGTGAACCAAAACGATTAGATAGTACTAAACTGTTCCTAACCGTGCAGTAGTGACTGCTATGCTAGTTTATACTCCGCAAAAGTAAAAACGGCCACCCGAAGTACTTCTAAATATCCTGAGACCACACCAGATGTCGGTGCAGAACAGTAGGCACCTCAAGGACCTGTGAGCACTGCTACAAGACGAGCGTCGTGACTAGTGGAAAATTTGGCTGATCTATGCTAGAGATCTGTGGCCTGCAGGTTGCTTTTATAAGGAAGCAGGAGTTGCTCTACCCTCCTCCAGACGCGCACCTGTAGGAGAGCTCTGGGGAGGTGGCCAGGGGTAGAGGGAGTGTCTGGCTAGGGGGTGGGGTCAAGCTGGCAGACCGACCTGTCACTCAAACTAGTCGCAATGAATCTGCGGTCTAAGGGAAGAAGGTTTTATTGATTGGGAGGGAATATGGAACTTTAAATTTAATGAAGGCTGATTGGTAGGGAATATGGGCTGCCCCTGGAGCAAAGGTATTTGCTGACTCTTAACAGCATTCAAAGCCTTTCTCCAGCATTGGCGCTTAAACGGATCTGAAATGCATTGGGAGTGAAGCCATTTTAACATTTTGTAAAAATAAAGACTGCAGGGTGGGGACAGGGGGGGGGGTCAGCATTTGAATGCTTAGACAGTAATAAAATAAAACTGCATGATTAATAGAAGGATCCACTGGGTCGAAGGATGTCACTAGCTGCTGGGACGAAGTTTTGGTGCCATGGGCAACACATTTTACCATCGGTTGGGGGTAATAAAATATATATAGGCCATTAAATAAGTTAAGGAAAATGTAATAGTAAAACGTATTTAAGTTTAAAGCCAAATTTGAAGCATTGGTTTCAAATTAGAATTGTAGATTTAGGCTAAAATATCGTTCGGCATCAGCGCTAATGGAAAATGGCATTTCAAGAATAAACCAAACAAACTATAAAACGAAGGCTGCAAATAAATGCCTAAAAAGTAGGTATACAACAATATGAAGGTTTCCCTATTACATGCACTAATCTAGAGGCTTTATGCCAAGCAAAGAATGTACAGATTTACAAATTTGAAAAATGGCATCTTCATTTTCAGTGGCTTCCAGTTTAGTGGAAGCAAACGGTTTCTTGGGTTTTAAAAATTACTGAAGTTGAATTTTAAAGTTGTGTTTTGGCAGAATAGTTGAATAGAGTTCGGACAACATTGGGTTGAAGCTGAAAGACGTTTGATTCCATTTTTCTTGATGAAAACTAAGTTTAGGTTGCAGTTAGGCCTATTTGGCCCATGAAGGAAAAAAAAGTTCCCAGGTTATTTTTGCATAGGAGTTAGGTCTCCTCTCCTCTTGGTTTGAAGAAAGTCTTCATTACACACCACCACTGGGGTGATTTTTACTACGGGTCCGAGACTCTTAGTTAAAATACCTGCAAATAATATCTACAGTTTTTGAAAAATAAGTGCGAATCGTGATTGTTGTTGTTGCACTAAATTTGAGCTGCCAACCCGTGTAATCATGAAAAATCACAAGCAATTTTCCGCAAAGCTTAAGGAAAATTAATGACTATTCAAGTGACTTTTTGTAGTTT